>JANHAA010000158.1:0-76273 GCA_026225975.1 Clarireedia hainanense | reverse complement strand
CTATATATAATATTAAAATTACTATAATATTTATATAAAAGTTTAATTTAAAAAGTAATTAACTATATAAAAAAGAAGTTAAAGTTAATTAAATTATTAACTTTTATATTTAATATTATATTATTTAAATATTTTCTAAAACTTTAATAAATCTTATTATTATAAAGAAAACTAAATACTATTAAAATATATATAATCTTAATTATTATTATAATTATAATAATATATTATAGAAATCTAATAAAGAATAAAATTATATTATTCTTAGAATTAATAATTACAAAGTTAAGAGAGTTGAAAGGTTTTAAAAACTTATATATATATAGTAGTTATATAAGTTATATACTTAAAGTATATATATACTAAGTATACTTATAAATCTACTTTACTATTAAAATAATCTTAAGAATCTATTAACTAAGATTAATATAATATATATAAAGATTATTTATATAGTAAGTTTAATATATCTAGATTATTATACTATTTCCTCTTCTAAAAAAACTTATTCTCGAGTATCTTAAATCTACTAATTATATTAAGTAAAAATAATTAATAAATATAAGAAGATTAGTTTAATATATAAAATTTTAAATAAATATAGTAAGTAAATTAAAACTATTATAAATCTACTTATAATTATATATTTAATTATTTAAAGAACTATTACTTTTATATTAAAGTTATAGGATAATTATTTTTAAAATATTTATAATTATCCTTTTCTACTTAATATAATTATAACTACTTTAAAAAGAGTATTAGAAGATTAAATAAAAAGAGGTTTTCTAAGTAAAATATATTAAGTAAGTATAAAGCTATTTTAAAGTTAAATACTTTATATTATATTAAGTTAATATTATAATTAAACTATTATATATAGTATTCTAGAGATTAGTATTATTTATAATAAATAAAAATCTTCTTTACTTTTTATTTCTTCTTATTAGTAATATTAATAAATAGTAAAAAGTTATTAATTTATTTAGAAAGTAGATTATTTAAAACTTTCCTTAATTTATTAGTAAGAAATATAAAATATATCTTTATTATCTTAAGTAGCTTAAGTTTAAAGAAATAGTTAACTTTTATAAAGATTTTAAAATATCTACTTATTAGAAAATCGAGTTTTTTAAAAGGTTATTAAATAGGTAAATATCTTATATCTAATTAAATATAATTATCAATATCAAAGTTAATTAGATAATATAATATATTAGTTATTTAGACTATATACTTTTAAACTTTCTTGATTACTTAGTAAATATATTTTAAAGTTTCTAAATTTCTTTAAGTATATATATATATATATTAATAATATTAAAATTATTTATAAATTATAATAAATTATTTTCTTTCTAAGTCTATATATATTATAATTCTTAGTTATATAATATCTCGAATAGACTTATATTATTTAAAGTTATATAAAGTAAGATTTACTAAGTATAATCTATTATTAATAGAAACTTAAACTAATTATCTTAATAATAGTTAATAAAAGATTAGAATCTTTTTTATAAATATTAATTATAAATCTTAATTTAACTATCTATTTATAAATAGTTAATAATTAAAAGTTTAATTTAAGTTTCAAATATAGTATTAAACTCTTTTTAAAAAGTAGAGATAAACTATAAATTATAATTAAAAAGTATTATTATAAGTAAACTATAATATCGATAAATATATTATAAATATAACTAAGCTTATTCTCAAATATCAATTATCTTATAATATAGAATAGTAATTATTTACTTATTAAAATAATTAATAATAATTAAAATATTATCGAAATTATATTTATCTTTATTAAAACTATAATAATCTATTATAATATATTCTTATATATATACAAAGATTAATAAAGAGTATAATAATCTTAATATTTTATTATAAAGAACTAAGTTTCTATAATAAATATAATAATTATAGATATATATATATATTAAAGTAATTAATCTATATTAATAATATAGCTTAGTAAGTAGAAAAGTAATCTTCTTAATACTAAGATATATAATTAATATAGAATTATATATTTCGCGAATAAGTAGTATATAGAGATTCTAAATATTAAGAATAATAAAATAATTATTATATAAAAGAAGATTATCTTTAAATATTAAATAAAGATTATTATAAGTAATTTAAACTTTTAAGCTTTATAAGCTCTTTAAATTATAATTAACTTTAAAGAGATAGTTAATAAGAAGAGTTAAGAATAAAAAGAAGTTAAAAGTATTAAGTATAATAATATTAATTAGTAAATTGTTTAAGATTTTTAGATTAATCTAATTATTATATAAAAGTTATTATAATTTATTTTACTTCTTTTACTTATTTTATAATAATAGTTTATTGATTCTATAAATTAGTATATTTATAAAAGGATTATCTTTTTCTAAATAATATATAATTAGGAAGTTATAATTTATAAGAAGTTTAACTTATTAAGTTTATTATATATTTAAGGATTTAGTAGTTATAAAGTATTCTAATATCTTATAATCTATATAAATATAGATTTAATATAAAGTTGATATAAACTTAACTTGTTAATTACTAAATAATTTAATAATTATAAGTATTTCTTTATTATATACTTTGTAATTTAGTTTAACTAGTTATATTATCTTTAAGAAGAATATTATAAAAAGTTAGTTTTTATTATATTTTTATAAAAGTATACTTATTATAATATTATCTAATATATCTATTTCTAGTATATAAAGAAGTAAAGAGTTATAATATTAAAGAAGTAATATATTTATTAATATATATTTAAGTATATTAAAAGTTAGTTAATAACTTTTATTAAAATAGAATAAAATATTAACTTTAGTTAGATTAATAAATAGTTTAATTAGAATATTAAAATCACGAATAAAATATTTATAAAAATTATAAAATCTAAAAAATAATTATATACTTTTTATTATTAAAAAATAAACTTATTATTATATTATAATAATCTTTTCAAGATCTACTTCTATACTATTAGTTAAAATAATAAATCTTAAGTATTTAGTATAAGTAATATTAAATTTATATTTTTTAAGATTAGTTTATAATTTAATATTTTAAAGATACTATAGAACTAATTTAATATAGACTTTATATTTAAATATATTTTCAAAGTAGATTAAAATATTGTTAAGATATATAATATAAAAAATATTTAAATAATTAAAAAGAATATTATTTATATAATATTAATATATTATAAAGTTATTAGTTAATTTAAATATTATAACTTTATATTTATAACCTTTATAATATATATAGAATATAATATACTCTTCTAAAACTCAATCTATTTTAATATAATAGAATATTTATTTAATATCTAGTTTAATAAAGATTTTTATATAAAAAATATAAATAAGAATCTTATTAATAAGTAGTAGTAAATAGTAATCCTTGTAAATAAATATATTAAGTATTTAGAAATCAATATAGAAGTATAATAATTTATTTAACTTTTTAATAAAGAGAATTAGAATAATAAATAAAGTTTAATTTAATTTAATAAATCTTTTAATTAAATTCTTAGTAAAGTATTTCTTAATAATCTTTAATTTTTTAATCGATATTTTATATAATAAACTATAATAAAGTTTATTCTCTATACTTTCTTCTAAAATAATCTTATAATTATAAAGAAAGTAAAATAATAGAATATTCGATTTAAATCTAAAGAATATAATAAAGAATTTCTAGTATTTATTAAGAATTAAAAGTTTAATATTAATCTCGAATAGAGAGATTATAATAGTTAATTAAAATTAAAAGATAGAATATAATTATTTAAATAATAAAAAAGTAGTTTATTTATTTTCCTAGTTAATTTATTACTTTTTAAATAATTAATCGATCTTATAAATCAAAGTAATATTTAATTTATACTAGTTATCTTGATAGTAGAGTATATAGAAAGTAGTTTTAAAAATTATATATAAGTTGATAATCTTCTTTAAATAACTTATTTAAAATTTCTAAAGAAGTTTAAACTTTCTAATAATAATTAAAAGTTATATTAACTATTTATTCTTAAAGATAATCTTTATTATTTTAAATATATAAATTTAATCTTTTAAAAATATTTTATATAATTTAGTTAACTATAAGAATATAAATATAATTATAATAAAGATTAATTTAACTTTTTAAATTATTAAATAAAGTAAAATTTCTTTTATCTTAATATATTATAATATTATTAATATAAATATTAAAGTAGTTATTTAATTATCTAAATAATTAGTATTAACTTATCTTTTTTAATATTTATTTTATTATAATTAGATAATACTAAGTATATATAAGTAATAAAGATATAATTAATTAATTCCTCTCTTTCTAAAACTTATTATCTTATTTATAAAGATTAGTAAGATTCTTTTATTTAAAAAGTAGTTTTATCTGATTTTATAATTTATAAAAGAAATATAAATAAGGATTATAATATATTAGTAAAAGCTTTTTACTATATATAAAGATTACTAATCTTTAGTAATATTATAATAAATATTATAAGTTTTAGTATTTATATAGATATAGATTAGTTTAGAAGAGTTAACTATATATTTATATAATTAGATAATTAATTCTACTTTATAATTCTAAGTACTATATAATCTAGATACTATATAATTCTTTCTATAATATACTCTCTAGTTTAAATATTAAATTATAATAAATTTAAAGAAAGTTTCGAATAAATAAAATATTAGATATAATTATAATTAATCTCTTTTATATATTTATTTAAGATTAATAATAAAATAATTACTTTTAAGATAAATTATTTAAAAATTATAATTAATATTATTTAATTAGTATTTAATTAACTTAGTAAATATTTATTTTAATTAAATTAAATTACTTTAAATAATTATTATTATTATTATTATTTTAATTAAATATAGTTATAAGTAAATTTTTATAATAGTAAAGTTTAAAGTAATAATTTTATAATATATATATTTAAATTACTTTCTTTTATTTATATTATATACTAGTAATATTAATACTATTATTTTCTACTTATTCTTTTAATAAATTTATATTAATACTTTCTAATTCTCTTTAAGAAGTTTCGAAGAAGTTTTTATTATATCTAAATACAATTATATACTTTTAAATAAATAAAGTAATAATAAAGATAAATATAATAATTTTTACTAAATTAGTTATAATTTTTATTATAGCTATATTTATAAATTAATAATTTTAACTAATCTATCTTATATTTAATAAGTTATATAATAAGTTTATAAATAGTATAATAATATATAAACTTCTTCTTTTACTTAGTTAGAAATATTTAATAAGTTTATTTTTTTTTACTTTTAATCTTTATATTTCTAATTCTAATTATTAAATATCTTCAACTAATAATAATATTATTATTATAGATATTATTTAGTTTTTATTAATAATAAGTTTCGAATTCTTTTTATTTTTCTAATCTCTTTATTCTCTAATTACTAATTATTTATATAATTAAGTTTTAGATTCTTTCTTCTTATATTTAATATATATAATTAGTTTATTCTAATTCTTATTCGAGTAAGACTTTTATATATTCTTTAATTATTTTTTATAAAAATCTTTTAAAATTCTCTTTTTTTTATAAATCTTCTTTACTAAATTATATTTCTAATTTTAAAAGAGATAATTTTTCTTTTATAAATTAAAATAAACTACTATTTATTTTATTTTAGAGTTTAAACTAATAAGTATTTTTATTATAAACTCTTTATAATTATAACCTTTTATATATATAAGTTTATAGACTAATTATCTTATAACTACTTTTATTATATTCTTAGGATCTTATAAAGTATATTTATTTTAGTTTTAATCTTTTATTATTCAATTCTTAAATTAATCTTAAATCTAATAATTATTTTATATTTAATTAACTAATTTTCTATTTTAAATATTCTAGTTAAAATTATAATTTATATTATAATCAATTTTTAATATAGTATTTTATTCTAAATATAATACTATCTTAATTATTAAATTAAACTTTATAATATAATAATAAATTGATTACTTATCTAATTAATTTTTAAATAGTTTGAGAAGATCTTTATATAGTAGTTAATTAAAGTAGTTTAACTAATAACTAATTTATTATTTTTATTAATATTAAAAGTATTTTTTTAAGTAATCTTCTATAATTATCTAGTAGAAGTATTAAAACTTTTCAAAGTAATATTTAGAATTATTTTAATTTTAGTGATTATAATAATTATTATTATATTCTTTGTTTTAATTATATTCAAAATACTTTATATAGTTTTAAGAAAGATTATTATTATAATTATCTATATACTAAGAAGTTAAATTATTATTAAAGTTATAAAATAAAGAAATATTACTTTATTTTTAAAATCTTAATTATTACTATTAAGAAGTTATTAGTATTTTCTAAATAAAAAGTTCTTAGTAAAGTAAATTTCTTATTAAGTATTTTTAAAATTAGATTAATTTTTAACTATTAGGATTTAAAGAATATTTAAAAGTTTTTTAAGATATTAGTTAAATTATATAGATTAAAGTAGTATTTTATAGATTAATTATCTAATAAAGAAGATAATAGTTAAAGAAAAGATAAGAGTAGTAATAATAATAATAATAATAATAATAATATATTTTTATTATTCTACTTTTACTAAACTTAATTATAATATTTAAATTAAAGTAGTTATATTAAAGTTCTTATTATTTTTTAATAGGCTTTTTATAGTAAAATAAACTTTATTTTTTATTTTAATATAATTAGTACCTCTTTAAATAGTTTTATTATTACTACTTCTATATATTATTCTAGATTATTTAATAGTTTTTAGCTTATTTTTAAAATAACTTTAAAAACTTTTTACTAATCTATTATATTTACTTATATTATTTCTTAAGATCTTATAATAAATATATAAAGATCTAGTACTTATATTAGTAATTCAAGTACTCTAAATAGTTGAGATCTTCTAAATAAATATAGTTCTTTAATATAATAGTCTTTATAACGAAATATCAATTACTTTATTTATTTTTAAAGCTTCTTTACTATCTTTAACTTATCAATTAGTTATTATAAAACTTATATAATAATATATAAAAGATTGATTATTAGTAAATTTAATAAGAAAAAGGCTAAAAAGCTATTTTATATTAAGATAAAGTAATTATTAAATAATAGTAAGATTACTAAGTAGAAGTATTTAAAGCTTATTTAAATAGCTCTAAATATAATATTAAGAATTAAATATATATTAAGTTTATAACTATCTAATTTCTTTAAGAATATAATCTTAATATCTTCTAAATATAATTAAAAGTCTTTTAATTATATTTTATTATATATCGATTAATACCTTTTCTATATAAATAGTTTAAGATTATTTATTTATTAATAATCTTTACTATATTATTAGTTTATATCGATCTTTATATTTAATTAAATTTATAAATATTTAAGAAAGATTTATTAAAAAGAGAATTCTTATTAAATAATTTAGCTATTTTACTAAAGATTATTTTTTTTATTTATACTTTATTTTATATATTAAGATTGAATTATTAGTAATTTTTACTTTTAGAAAGATATAATAAATAAAAAAATAACTTTTAGAAAGTAATTTTATAAAGTTTTAACTATTATATTTAATTTCTTGATTTTACTCTTTATATCTTATAGATTTAAGTAAATATAGAAGTATTTAAACTATTAGTATATAAGATTTTTAATAAATCTATTAACTAGTATATCTTTAATAAGTAAATAAATAATATTAAATAATTTTTTCGAATATTCTTATCTTAGTTATATATTTTAAATATCGATATATTTCAATTTAATTAATATTTTCTTATTTTTATTTATAATTAATCTAATTACTTATATATTATTATAATAAATAATAATAAATTTAAATATAACTAGTTTAAGTTTCTTTAATAATTTATTTATTATTATAGTCTTCTTAATAATCCTTTCAATATTAAATAACTCTACTTTAGTTATAAATATTATTACTATATCTTACTTTAATACTTTCTATATAATTAGTTTACTATATAAAGATATTATATACTTTTACAAAGATTATTTTATTTTACTATTATTAGTAAATAATATATCTAATACTATAAACAATTAAGATAAATAATCTATATTATACTTAATAGTAAAATATTTTATTTCTTATAAATAACTAATATAGTAATTTATTATTTTTAAATAATCTCCGAATAGGTTAATTAGAAAATAAGATAATTAGGATATTATAAATATAATATTTATATATAAAGTAATTACTATATATAAAATCGATTTAATTTTCTTTTAATATTTCTTAACTATTAATCTTATTATAATATCTATATTCTTTCTAAATTCTATTATTAAAAGAGGAATACTTATAAATTAATTATTTACTAGATTAAACTTTCTAGTAATCTTTTTAATATAAATATTATAAATAAGTTATAACTTTTTCTAAGATCGATTTCTAATAATTTATATTCTTAAGAATTATTTAATATTACTTATCTCTTATAGTTTATATATAGATTAGATCCTATTAATAATTCTTTTTATATTCTTAGTATATTTTTTATTATAGATAATTTGAATATTATTAATAAAGAAAAGTATTAATATTTTATAATCTTTAGTAATAAATATATAAAACTTATTTAAATATAACTTTATTTTTAATCTAATTAAAGTTTTAATAAATTTTTTAAACTATATTATTAATAAGTTTTATAAGTTATAAAGAGTATAGTTAATAATTATAATTATACTTTCTACTTTATAACTATCTAGAAGATAATATATAATTAGTTTATTACTTAAGTTATATAATATATTTATAAAAGTATTTACTATATTGAACTACTTAATATCAAAGTTAAATTTAATAACTATAACTATAATAATTTAAAAAGAGTAAGAAATAAATATTATAATATATATTAACTTGATTATACTTTTTATTTATAAATCTTCTCTTATTATAAGTTATAATCTATACTTAGTAATATATCTATTTTAATTAGTTTTATATATAAAGACTTATTTAAAAAATATTAATTTTATCTTTATTAATCTTTTTAATATTTCTCTCTATATATTCTAAGTTTTAAGATTATTAATCTCTTTATTATAATTAGCTTTGAATATTAATTTTATTAAATAAGTATCTAAATCTTAATATTATTTAAGTAATTTTACTACTTAGTTTTTATAGATTTTAAATAGCTATAATAATTTAATTATAAATTTCTTTAATTTAGTTATAATTATAATAACTACTATATTATAAAGTATTATAAATTTATCTTACTTTTTATCTTTATTTATATCTAGATAATTAAGTTAGAATATATTATAGAAATTATTAAGCTTCTTACTACTTTTAGAAGATAATTAAATAATAATTATTCTAATAAATATATTTACAATCTTTCTATTATATTTTATATAAAGTTGTTTTTATCTCTTTATATTATATATTAAGATTAGGTTTAATTATTAATAGGAAAAGAGTTTAATATCTTATATATTCTATTTTAAATTTACTCTTTTAATTAAAACTTTAATTACGAATCTTAGTTTCTTAAATAGTTAAATCTCTTTATTTAATAAATTAATTAACTAAGAGGCTTTTAATTATATTAAAGTAGTTTCAATCTCTTTTTGTTTATATTATTAAATACTATTATATAAAATATATATAAGTTTATATAAAGTATTTTTAATTTATAAAAGTATATACTTGATAATATCTTTATTTAAACTTTCTTTATACTCTTTATAAAGTATATTAATAATATTAATATAATTATAGTTTATTTCACTTTTAAGTTTATTAACTTTATAAATTATTAATAAATTAAATAATATAGATCTATTAAATACTTTATATTCTATTTATTTTTTTTACTAACTTTACTTATTACTAGTTAGATAATTAATATCTATATTCTAAATTTAATTAGATATAGTTTTAATTCTAGTTTTAATTTAATCTTTAAGTTAATCTTATAAATATTATATATTTAGATTATTATTACTTTTATTTAGATATAAGCTATTATTTGAAAATTATAAATTATTAAGAAATCTTTAATTATTATTATTAAACTTCTTTACTTTTAAAATCTTCTTATAGTATTCTTGATTATTAATACTTTAAAAAGATATTCCTCTAAAAATTATATTAAGATCTATTATATTATTACTCTTTAATAATAATCTATTTAGATTTTCAATAATTCTAAAATCAAGAATTCAAATAATTTTATTTAGATATTTCTTCGAAGATAATTTTTAATTCTTATTAACTTTAAAGTAAATAATATTCTTATTAAACTAGATATTATAAATAATAATAATTCTATTAAACTTTAATACTTATATTTAATAAATTAGTAATCTAAGTATATATTTTACTAAATATTTTAAATAAATTTAAGAATTAACTTTATACTACTTTTTATTTATATCTATTACTTATTTCTTATTTAAAGAGTAAGCTTAATAACTATATTAATATATACTATTCTAATTTAAATATAGATTAACTATAATTAATATTAGTAATACTAGATTATACTATTAAAAATATTATTTGAACTAAGAATCTAGAATTTCGTTTAATATTTTAAAACTTCTTTATTATAATAGACTTATATTATATAAGTAGATTACTATTTATATAATTTCAAATTATAGATTTAATAAGAGATTTACTTAAATTTATATTTTTATTACTTTAATAATAACTTTCTAACTTATATACTTTATTATACTATTTAATTTATAAATATAAACTAATAAAAGTTTAATTTTAATTTCTTTAATAGATAATTATTATTTATACTTTATAATATAAGAAGATATATATATATAGGAATATCTATATAGAAGCTTAAAGTAAGTATAAGAGTTTAAAGTAATTATTATATAATAATATATTATATATATTTAAATAATCGAGTAAAGAGAATAAAATATTATCTTTTATATAATTATTATTTCTACTAAATAATAGTAATATATAATTACTAATCTTTTATATATTATATTTATTCGAAGTTATTCTCCGGATTATAATCTATTATAATATCTACTTGAAAATATTTCTACTATTATTTCTATATTCCTCTTTTATTCTATTTATACTTTATATTTATAAGTGAATTATCTTTAATACTTATAATTAACTTTATTCTTTTTATTTAAACTATTTATTACTTTAATTATCTCTACTAAATAAATTATAAATATATAAACGATATCTTATTTAAAATAAAAATAATTATCGATTATATTATTATTAAATATCTTTAATTTATACTATTCTAATCTACTACTTTAATAAATATTAGAACTAAGTATTTATATTCTATTAAACTATTTTTAATCTCTCTTAAATAGTTAAATTCGAAGTTTAACTTTACTATTACTCTAAAGTATTTTATTTCTATAATTAATAAAAACTTCTTTTTAGTTTCTATTTAAGAAAGTAAATAATCTTAATCTTTACTAAATAGGAACTTTAAAGATTTAAACAAGGATTTACTTACTATATAAATTATAGAAGAAATCAATTATATAGAAATACTTAAGATATTTTTAAACTCTCTAGTTATAAAAGCTAATATAGTTTTAAATATCAATTAAATAATTATAATAAAGGATATTTATAATATATTTAATAATCTACTAGATATATATAAGTAGGATTAATAATAAATTAATCTTAAATCTAAAGTACTAGCTTTTATACTAAATACTACTTTAAGTAATTAATAAGTATTAGACTTAAACTATATTAACTTTAAATAGTATTTATAAAATATAAGTTTCTTTAATCTAAAACTTTCTTTAGACTATAGAGAAAGTAACTATATTATAGTTAAGAAGAATATAGTTTAGAGAAATATATACTTTTTTACTAATTAAGTAAAAGAGTATATATTAAGAACTTAAATACTAATTATATAAAATAACTTATATATTTACTTTCAAGAAGAAGTTTTATTCTAGTTTATAAAGAAGTTAGATTTATTAGTAAAATATAAACTTATATATATATTAGATAATATCAACTAATAATATTAATTATTAATTAAATAATTTAAAGATTCTATTTCGAAAATACTAAAGAAACTATATATTAAGAAATACTTTATTAAGAATATATAAGAAAGTCGAAGTATTTGCTTTTTTATAGTAATTATAATAAAGTATATACGAATTATTAATATAGATCAACTTTAATAATAGAATATTATAATTTATAATAACTTTGATCTATAGCTATAATTATATATTAATATATTAACTAAGAGTTAATCTTTAATAGACTTTATAGATTTTTTAATTTTAAAAGAATATACTTTTTATAATATCTTTAGTATCTAAGATTAAATATTAATAACTTATAATTCCTATTAACTAATCTATTATAATCGAATATAAAGTAATATTTATTAGAAAGATAACTTTAAACTTTTCTCTAAGAATTTTTTATTTATTCTTTATTTATATTCAATCTTATTAAAAGGATATCTTATCTAGAATCTTCTCTAAAGTAATACTAATATATATAAAAGTATTTCTATAAAAATAATATTATTAGCTTCTTTATTAAAACCTTATTTATAGATTATAACTAACTATACTAACTCTAAACAAGAAAATCGCAATACTTAGAGAGAAGAGAAATTTTATTATAAAAAAGGATTATTAGAAAGTAATAAGTAAATTTATCGAAGATTCTATAAATTCGATAATACTAATTACTCTAAAGAAGATTATTATAATATATTAAAAGAGTTTAGTTCTATATATAATAAAGAGTTAAAGGAGAATAACTATATAACTATAGATAAAATCTATATAAATAAAAATCTATATTTAAAACTAATCGATACTTTATAAGAAACTATATTATTCCTCTTTAACTAAATTATAAAAGCTACTAAGAAATTATATTAAAAATATAATATATTATTCTTTTTAAGAAATAAGCTTTATTACTATATATTTTCTAATAAGTATAACAAAGTATTAACCTTTTATACTAAACCTTATAATAGTACTATTCTTATATATACTAACTTGAAGGTAGTACTAATTATACTACTTAGTATATTAACTAATATTTAACTAAACTTCTTCTTCAAGTTTATTAAAATTATATATTTCTTAGAAACTAGTATAGTTATTCTACTAATTATTAATATTCCTATAATATCTACTTCTAAAATCCTAAATACTATTCGGAGATATATATATATAATTGTATATACTCGAATATTACTAAATAGACTAGATATAAAAATTTATATAAATAGTAAATATTCCTATTTATTAGTAGACGAAGACTAGATTAAAAGCTATTTTATAATAAAGATTAAGAAAGACTTTAATAGAATAAATATAAAAAGTATTAGTAAATATTATAAGTTAAAGGATAAAATAATCTTTGAAATTTTCTTCTAAAATACTTTTAAAAAGGAAAAATACTTAATTAAGTTTATTATCTAAATATAGTTAAAGAAAAGTTTAGAGAGATTATAAAAGTTTAATCTTTTATTAGAGAATAAGTTTTTAATACTTTATAATACAATTCTTAATATAAAAGAATATTACTTTTCTCTTATAACTTATAATAGCTTTAAGATCTTTATATAAGTCTAAGCTTATAGATTATTAGTTTGTTAAAAAGTTATTACTTTCAAAATCATAATAATTTCCTTTTAAATAACTTAAAGAATATTTATATAATATATACTCTTTCTAATAGACTAAAATTATCTTTTCGAAAATATAACTTTTAAAGTTTAATTAACTATTATTTTATATAAAGACTATATTCTATTTATAAATAAAATTACTAAGGATATTACTATACTTTCGAAAGTAAGATTAAAGATAATTATTAATTTTAATAAAGAAGAATATTTCCTTATCTAAATACTTAGTCTAGATAATATAAAAAAGGATTTTAAAATTTATAAAAGCTATAACTAAAGTAATACTTATTTAATAATAAGAATATCTAAATTCAAGAATATTTTAGAAATAATAGTACTAAATAATATATATATTTATAATATAAACTTAGAATTTATATTAAAAATTTTATATTTAATCGAGGAGTTCTAGTTATATTAGAAAGATTATAAACTAATAAACTTTCTAGAATAAAAATATATAATTATTCCTTTTATTAATAGATAGTAGAAAGAAAAGTTTATAGTAAAAGTATACTTAGTAAGAATTAAAGATTATAAAGTAATCGATATAATTTTTAATAAATTGTATAAAGCTAGCTAAATAAAATAAGTTTATAACTTAATATTATTTAAATACCTAGTCTTTATAATATAGTATAATATTAAAGATAAATAAAAAGAAAGAGTTATTATTGATATATATTTTATTAACAAAGTTATTTTATATAATATATATCTAATACTCTTGTAAATAGATATTATCAAGATATTATAAGATACTATATTTATTATAATAATAAATACTTTAATATTCTTCTACTAATTTCTTATTACTAAGTTAGATAAAGAGAAGTTTATTATTATTAACTATAGAAGATAAGAAAGATTTAAAGTAATTTTTATAGAGTTTAAAAATTTACTTATATATATCTAAAGAATATTAGATATAAAACTAAAAGACTTAAAAGATTTTATATAAATATTTATTAATAATATAATAATTTTCTCTAAATCGGTTAATAAATATTTATATTATTTATATTAAGTTTTTATACTCTTCTAAAAACTAAACTTAACTTTATTAATAAAAAAATCATTTATTATATACCTCTTTATAGTTCTACTAAGATATTAAGTTAATAATCTTAAAATATCAATAACCTTTAAATAGGTTATAATAATTAAAAGAATTTAATTCTTATTAAATTTATAATAATTAAAGTACTTTTTAAATCTTATTAAATATCTCTAATAATTTATTTTATATTATATAAAATTAGTAGAATCTTTATAATATTATAAAACTATATTATTTATAGTTACTAGAAATAAGAGTATAATAAGTTAGAAAAGGAAAAGATTTTATATATAAATATTTTAAATATTTACTTTAGAAGAATTAAAAATATTTGAATTAATTAAAATATACTTCTTATTAAAGAAATTCCTAATATACTTTGATTTAAATTATAAACTACTTGTGAAAATCGATAGCTCGAAGAAATAAAGATTTAGTATAATAGTCTTTTATATAAAAAAAGATATTATATTAAAAGACTTCTTAAAACTTTTATTAATAGCTATTCAACTAATACTCTTTTTAAATAAACTTCTAAGACTAGTAGAGTAAAATTACTATTTTATAGAGTTTAAAATAATATATCTTTTTTATATATATAAGTATTTTAGAGTAATAATATAGTCTTTATACTATTAAATTATTATCTTTATAGATTATATAATAATAAAAGGAATTTATAAAAACAGTTTACTAAATATATCAAATTCAAATTATATAAATATATAGTTAGTTATAGTATCTTAATATCTTTCTTAATATAAACTCGAGGTATACTATATTATTAATAAGAAAAATATTATTCTCGATATATTATTCTAGCTACTAGAAAATATATTGAAAGATATCTTCAAAGATAATAAATTAAATAATATATAACTATTAATAAAGGTTTTCACTTTTAATAAAATAAAGGAAAGTTTTATATTTAATTATTAATAAGATTCTTATTTCTAATATATTCTAAAACTTATAAATATTAAACTAGAGAACTCTTTTTATAATATACTAATAAAACTTAATATACTATTTCAACTTAAAGATAAGTTTCTTTAGTACTATTTAATAATAAGTTTTATAAAGTTAATAGTTTTTAAAGCGATATTAAAAGATATTTTCAAGGAAATATATAATAAGAAAAACTATTTAAATCTTAACTAAATAATATATAAACTTTAAAGCTTTTATATTCTATATTTAACAAAGAGATTATAAAAGTATATTAAGTATTACTCGAATTGTAATATTAATATTATATTATATAGTAAGTTAAATAACTATATATAATTAATTCGTATAATCTCTATATTGTTTTATATAATTATAATCAATTTTATAATAAACTTTCTTAAACTAACTATAATAGGCTTTTAGAAACTAGAGAATATAAATATATTCGATTTACTAATAATAGTAATAAATAAGTTCTTTAAAAAGATAATTCTACTTTCAAAGTATACTACTTATAATACTAAGAAATAAACTAAAATACTTCTTTAAATACTCTTTCTTCTTAACTAAAATATTCTTAAAGTTATTATTTCTAATCGCGATCTAAAGTTTATTAATAAAATATAATATTCTTTATAAGAAAAGTTGTAAACTAAGCTATTTATATCTACTACTTAGTATTTATAAATAGATAGATAATCTAAGATTAAGAACTAAATAATAAAGATTATAATATAGTATTTCTTATTTTATAATCTAAATAAGAATTAGCTTATAGTACTATTACTACTATAGTTTATATTGAATAATATATATTATAAGTCTATTAATATATTTCTAAATAAACTCCTTCTAAGATTTAAACTAAATTCTATATTTATTATAATCTTTATATTAGAATTACTATTAAAGATATTTAATATATTATAAAACTTATATTAAAAGAATATTAAGATAATATTAGATTTCGCTTTGAATATTATAAAGAAAAACTATAATCGTTATTATTACTCTCTAATAATAAATATTAATAACTATATTTACTTTAAACTTTATTAAAACTATAGTTTACTAAAGAAGCTAAATAAGAAGTTATCGAAATAATAAATAAGATTGTTTAAAATCTTATAATATATTAAGAGACTAGTATATAAAGTAAATTTATTACTTTACTAGAAGATCTACTAAATTATCTTAGTAGTTTATCTATATCTAACTTTAACTAAAGTAGATTTATTCAATTACTTATATTCTAACTATATAGAATTAGTTGATAATATTAGAGATAATAATAAGTAGAAGTTTTATAAGCTCGAATATATTCTAAATAAGAAGATTATAAAATATAAGAAGAAAAATTATATTAAATACTTAATAAAGTTTCTAAAATAAAGTAATATATAAATATAATAGTATTTAATAGAATTATTTAATAATATTTAAGAAATAGTCATTGATTATAAAGTAAAATTTTCAAAAGCTTTAAGTCTTAAATATAAAAGAGGCTATTTAAAAAAAGCTTTTTCGAATATTTAAGAAATATAAAATAACTATTATTATCTATCTAATTTTAATTCTAAAGAAAATATTTACTATATTAAATAATATTTTACTTTACTTTACTTTTCAATTTAAAATTATATATTTTACTATCTTCTTCTATCTATTATTATATTATAGATATTATATAATAACTTATTACTACTATAATAAATATCCTTAATCTTTATTAGTTATATAATCTTTTTTATAAATTACTTTATAAATAGTCTATATTCCTTTAATAATATTAAAAGTATATTAGAAAGTATTAATTACTTTTAATACTACTTTGTTAAAAGATTATTAAGAATTAAACTTACTTTTTAAAAAACATTAGATTATTTTAACAACCTTAATCTCTTTACTTTATAATACTATATAGTATATTAGAAGTACTAATTAAATATTAACTATAATATAATTTAAAGCTTTATCTCTTTTATTACTAATCTATTAATATTAAATATTTAATCTATATTCTCAACTAATTATATATATACTATTAAATAAACTATTATTAAATAAACTTATTCTTTTCGAAAATAATATAATATTATATTACTAACTCTTTAAACTATATATACTACTTCTAATTAATATTAGTAAAGCTATATATAGATAATTCTTATTTTACAAGTTACTAGATATATATATAATAAATAATATTATAAACTAATTTACAACTATACTATATAACCTAAATATACTTTCAAGAATATTAGAATATAGAGTTATTATTAGGAAACTTACTATTAAGGAGATCTTATTTAATAATAAAATTAAAGACTTTAAACAAATTTATAATACTTTACTAAAAAGTCTATTAAGTTATATCAAGGACTTATAAAAAGATTTAATAATAAAAAAAGAGTAAAAAAGTCTAGTAAGAATAAATAAATAAATAAAGACTTTATTAATTAAAAGGAAATAATCTAAAGATCTATTAATAATAATAAACAATTAATTTAAATCTACTTATAATAAATATTTTATAATATAAAATAATAAAGAAATTAAAATAGATAATATATTAGTAAATCTAGGAAATCAGAAATCTATAATATTAATTAATAAAAATCAATTACTCGTAATAGAACTAAACTAGAAGATTATTATTATAAGTACTAAAGTAGTTAGACTAGTTAATAGAATAATAAAGGACTTTATTATAGTTTAAAGTATCTTATAATATAAAGATATATTTTGTAGTTTAGTATATATCTTCAATTAGTTAGATACTTTTAACTTAAAAGACTATATTAAGAAGTTAAAAAAAGTTAAAGTAATCTTCTTAAATAAACTTAATAACGATTATAATTATTTTATAAAAAACTTAATATTTTATAATAGAATTATATTCGAATTATTCAATATTTGTAAATTCCTTTACTTTGTTTATACTACTACTAACAAGGATTATAAGATATTAAGAATAATATAAAAGATAATTAATAAGATATTAATATCTTAGAATAATACTCTTAAGCTCTTGATCGATAAGAAAAATAATAGTTTAAAGTTAATTATAATATCTAATAAGGAGTTTTAATAACTAGTAATATAGAATAGTAAAAGTATTAATAAAGAAACTATAATATAAATAATTAATAATCTTAGTTCTATTAAAATATCTAATAAAATAGTTAAAGAATAAAAAGATAATTATATAGTAAACTAGATATAAGAGATATATTATAATAAAAATAATATTCTATATTTAATTCTAAATAATATACTAATTACTCTTTAACTTATTTTACTTATTATTTATAAAACCTTAAGATAGATAACTAAGATATAAACTTATAATAAAGCTAGAATAGTAGTTAAAGTATTTAATAATATTAAGTAGAAAGAGTATAAAGAGTATAAAATACTATTTAATAATATTAATTAAAAGTTATTTATATTATAAAGTATAATACTTTTATTACTTGATATATTATCTTTAGATAATATTAAAGTAATATTCCTTATAACTACTATATTATACTTCCTAGAAAAATCGAAAATAACAGAAGTATATAAACTCTAATCGACTTTCGAAATAATAATAAGAGAAAGAAGCTTAGTATTTTTATAATTAACTAGTTATATTAAACTAAGTTAAGTATAGTTTATAATAATATCTTCTTAAACTTTTTATATTATTGTTTTATTACTTTAGATAGTAAATTACTAAATATTTTATCTATTATCTTTTATAACTATATTCTTATTATATAAATTATCTATACTTTATCTTATTAATTATAGTATATTAATAGGAATATAGAGGAATTTAGTATTATTCTAAATACTTTTTAATATCACTTAGTAAATAATATATTTAATTAATTTAAACAATTTCTATAATATATAATAATTCTTTTACTAGTAGTAATTATTATAATAATTTATATCTTAAAATCAGTTCTTGTAATATTAAAATATAATATTTCTATAATAATCTAATTTTTATAATACCTAGCTAAGCTAATATTAAAGTTTCTTATAATAGCTTTTAGATTCCTTTATAAATAATCAATATTAGTTGAATTATCGTTATAGTTTATATTTATTTATAATAACTTTAAGATTATAAGAGTATAATAAGTTTTCTTTAAAGGGAGTACTTGATATAGAAAGATATATATATATAGAAATATCTATATAGAAGCTTAAAGTAAGTATAGAAGCTTAGAGTAATTATTATATAATAATATATTATATATATTTAAATAATCAAGTAAAGAGAATAAAATATTATCTTATATATAATTATTATTTCTACTACTTTATATATTTATTTATTTCGATTACTAATTTATTATTATCTTATTTAATAATATAGATTAATAAGTAATATTATTTTTTTATTTATATTTTAAAATTAATAATTATCTAAAATACTTTATAATAAATCTTATTAATTAATAAGATATTAAAAATCTTACTACTATATAACTCTTTAATTAATAATAATTATAAGTAATTATTAAATAATATTAAAAAGTTAAAAAGATTTTATATAACTTTATAAAATAGTTTTAATAGTTACTAATCTTCTAAATAATAGTTAATTACTTATTTTATATATACTTTTATATAATACTTATAATTAATCTTTAAGACTCTTTTAATTTTTATACTTTTTACTTTATTTACTAGATATTTAAATACTTTCTAACTTAGATACTTAGCCTTTTTATATTATATTTATACTATATCTTCTTTATCTAAAAGAGAATCGTATAAATACTAAAAAGGCTTACTAATCTTATAGTAAATAATTAAGTATATTATTACTACTTTATTTATAAGAATATTATTTAGTATAATTAGATAATAGAAAATAACTTTTTTAAATTTCAAAAAGACTAGGTTATACTTTTATATAAGTAATATAATAATTATACTTTTCTTATATAGTCTATATCTTAATATATAATTAAGATTATAAAACTATAAATTTACTTTTACTAATTAAGATTTAGAGATTATATTAATATAAAAACTAAGAATAAGAATAATATTTATTAAAATAAGATCTTCTATATTAAGTCTATTTAGACTATTAAATATATTCTTAATAATATAAATACTATATTCGATAATCAGAAGTAATAATATATCTACTTCGATAATATTATTATTATTAAAATAAGTAATTTTTCTATTATTAAAAAAGGAGATATTATTAACTAAGTATATTATACTATAATTATCTAGAAGAGTAAAGTTTATTAAATAGTATTTATTAGTAATAATTAATATAAAGTATATACTAAGATTATTAATATCTATTAGAAAGAGGTTAATAATTATTATTACTACTTTTCTAAAGAATAATAATAAAGAGATAATTATATTAGTTATTTCTTATTATAAACTTTTTTTAATTATAATCTTCTTTAGATTATTCTATTAAAATAGTTTAAATCTCTCTTTAATTTATTTGATATTAACTATACTAAATTTCTCTTTAATTAGTTTATTCTTCAATACTCCTTTCAACTATATATAATTTTCTAGTTTCTAAATATATTTATTCTTTAGATTAAAGAACTAATTCTTTAAATAATATAGATAATTCTTATTCTTTTTCTTAAATAGTTTATCTTTATTATTAAAAGTCTTAAACTCGGGTTTATTCTTTTTATTTAAAGTAGTTTCTAATTCTTATATATCTCTAATAGAAATTATAATTATATATATACTTTTTTCTTTAAGCTTTTAAGATTTATTAGTTAATTAAATAGTAAGAATAATATTTACTTAATCTAAAGTTAAAATAAACTAAGTTATTAATTTATAATAATTTATTTTAACTTCTTATTTATTTATATTAGTTTAATCTTAATTTTAACTATCTTTAAAAAAGTAATTATTATAATTATCTTTTTTATCTTATTTAACTAGTAAGTATATACTTTATTATAAACTATATTCTACTTCTTATATTAATTATTTAATAATACTTGATTATAGTATACTTAATTAAAGATATTAGTATATTCTCTTTAAATATTAATAAGAATTATTAATTTATATAATATTAAATATATCTTAAATAAGTAAATAGTATTATAAAAAGTAATATTACTAAGATCTATATTCTAAAGACTATAATTAATAAGAAAGTTTATATTTATAATTATAGAGATTTATATATAGATATCTTCGAAGACTTTATAATAAATATTATACTTTACTTTCTTATTTTAAAACTCTTTTTATAAAGTTATAAAGTTATTATAAATATTCTAAATTAATAAGTATTTTAGTTTTAATTAATTCTTTATATTAATATTCTTCTTATTAGTTCTACTTATTATAATATTATAGTTAGTAAATTAATAAGTATATAGTTTATCTTTTAATTATTAAATAGATAGTAATTTTAATAAAGAGTAAGTAAACTAGTTTATACTAATAAACTTATTAAACTAAATATCAATTAAAGTTCTAATCAATCTATTATAAAGATTAAGATTAATTAAATATTATATTTATTTGATTTAGTATTACTATCTAAGTTTAAAGAACTATATTACTTATTACTAATAGTTAGTAAATCTTACTCTATTAATTATAGTAAGTTATAATATAATAATTAATAATCTTTAAATAAAAGTAGATATAAAAGAGTTTTAAAAGTAGTTTTAAATAATCTAGTAAATAGTTTTTCTTTTATAATAAAGTATATATCAAATTAAACTTATAACTATTATAGTTAAATAATAATTAAGTTTATATAAAAGATAAAGATATAATTAATTAATCTCTCTTTTCTTAAAACTTATTATTTTATTTATAAAGATTAGTAAAATTCTTTTATTTAGAAAGTAGTTTTATTTAATTCTATAATTTATAAAGGAAATATAAATAAAGATTATAATATATTAGTAAAAGCTCTTTATTATATATAAAGATTACTAATTTTTAATAATATTATAATAAATATTATAAGCTTTAATATTTATATAGATATAAATTAATTTAGAAGAGTTAACTATATATTTATATAATCAAGTAATTAATCCTACTTTATAATCCTAAGTACTATATAATTTAAATACTATATAATTCTTTCCGTGATATTATTATTAATATATTAATATAAATATAATAGTTAAAATAAAAAGATTCTTTTTATTATTAATTAAAAGAGATAATTTACCTATTTAATATCTTACTTTTTAATTATTTTTATATAATTAAAATAAACTTTTATATATATTAATTAAAGTTAAATATAAAGAGAAGTTTATTATATTTCGAATAAATTATCTAATCTAAATTATAGTATATATTGAAAATACTTGCTTAAGTTAAAAGAAGAAAATAGTTATAATTTAATTAAATAAAATATAACTAATATATTGTAAAAAGGATTTATATTGACTTTAGAATATTAAACTATTGAAAGAAGAGCTATATATAAAAGAGAGTATAAAGCTTTAAATAGTTTATCTAATTTAGAGCTAATATTAATAATACTTTTAATATAATATCCTAGCTAGTTATTTAACCTCGCTTAGTAAATTTAAATATATATTATATATATATAACTTATTATATAGTTGTTATACTACTCTTCTTTTTGAAAAAGCTCACTTTCGAGTATTTTTAAAAGAATAACTTAAGGTTTTAAATAATAATAAATTAAAAGAAAGAAAGAAAGAAAGAAAGTAAAAGTAAAGAAAATTCTTTAATTTAAACTATCCTTAATATATTCTTTAGTTTTAATCGTATTTATATTTATAAGTTTGGATAACGATATTTATAGATAATAAGACTAATTATAAATAAAATAAAGTAGTTATTATTACTACTAAGACTAAATCGAGAGTGTAGATATAGATAAATATAAACTTATAAAGTATTATATAAAGTATATAAACTCTTTAAAGTTATTAAGTTTATATAACTGATTATTAAGCTATTATATAATTATTAAGTTTAAATTAAACTAGAAAGTATTAATCTTCTTATTATTATTTTAACTCTTTCTACTTACTTTATACAAAGTATATTGAAACTTAGTAATATAGTTACTTAAGGAATTAATATTTTAATGAATTATATATAGATAAGTAAGTATTTCTTTAATATAATATAAGTTTTTATATACTAGAGATAAAGCTTTAAAGATATCTTTATAATTAAAAGAAGACTTATTAATAAGAGGAAAGACTTGTATTTGAATATTAGATTTAAAGTTCAAGAAGATATAATAGAATTTAATAGTTTTATCTCTTATAACTTTATTATCGATTTATAACTTAACTTTAATAATTAGTAATTATATATTAAAGTAGGAACTATTAAATTTATCTAAGTTTTATAATTTAAACTATATATTTAAATAAAAGTAAAGAGAATAGAAGAAGATATTTTTAATATAAATAGTTTCGAGTTAATTTATAAAGTCTTTAGTTTAAATATTAAACTATTAATATAATATTATAAATTTTATTATTATCTTATTAGTAATTGATTATTCTATTATCTTTAAAGAAGTAAAAAGAAGAGAAGTAATAAGTAGATAAAGTAATTATAAGTATAATTACTTTGGATAAGTAGAAAGGAGATTACTTATAAGTAAAGAGTTTTTATTATATATAAGGAAGTAAGTCTAAGTAGGATATCTAAATGTAGAAATAAAAAGTAGTCTAGTAAATAGTAATTAATATAAAGATTAGTAGAAAATTCTTAAATAATTAACCGAGGTTTATTAAACTAAGAGAAAGAAGAAAAAAGATATTTATTTAATTGTTTTGATTTAGGAATATTATCTGAATCGAGAAGTAAAAGTATTTATAATTGATTATAAAGTATTAATATATAAAGTAACTCTAGTAAGTTTTAAATATTAATATTTAAATACTAGTCTACTTTATATTAGATTAAACTTTAAAGCTATAATCTAGCTTTTATTATACTTTGATCTACTAACTAGCTTTAATATAACTATTTATAAAATCTTTATAAAGCTTGAAGAGACTATATAAAAGAACTTTTAATTAAATCTTTCTATAATTACCTTTTTAGTAATAATATATTAACTTGAACTTTGAATCTATAATTACTACTAAGTGTTTAGTAACTTATATCGTTTATAAAGAATCTGAAAAGATTAAAAAAGCTAATTACCTTTTAATAAAATACTTATATATAGATTATCTTCTAGTTAAATATTAATAATACTACTTCTAGTAAGAAGATAATATTGTATATTAAAGTAAAGAGAGTTTAATATAATATAATTGATATATTGTAAAAAGGATTTATATCAACTTTAGAGTATTAAACTATTGAAAGAAGAGTTATATATAAAGAAGAGTATAAAGTCTTAAATAGTTTATCTAACTTAAAGCTAATATTAATAATATTTTTAATACGATATCTTAACTAGTTATTTAACCTCGCTTAGTAAGTTTAAATATATATTATATATATACAACTTATTATATAGTCGTTATATAAAGTATAATATTTTAATTATTTTATTATTTCTTTTATCAAAAGATATTATATTAGATGAAAGAAAATATTATAAAAAAGTATTTTAAATTTAAATACTACTTTTAAATATTTTCTTAATTATTAGAATTTATAATATTATAATATTCTTATTATTACTTTTTAATAATTTAATACTTTATAATATTAATATAATTCCTCTTTTTTTTAAATAATTATATTATATATTTATATATATACTTTTAAATATATATATTCTTATCTTTATTTTCTTTCTTCTTTAAATTAATATTTATTAACTAAATATATTAAAATATTCTTTTATATAATAAGATTATTATATTAATATAAACTTTATATTAAGATACTATATAGAGAAATACTAAATCTTTCTAATTTTTATTCTAGATAATATATATAAAAATTATAACTTTATTATAATCTATAATATTAAATTAAAGTTTATTCTTTAGTTTTTAAATTAGAAAATATAAGATTAAAAGAATATTTATAAAATATATTTAAAGAAGTTAAATAATTTATATCTAATATAAAAAAAAATTATTTTATTTTAAACTAGTAAATTAAATACTTTTAAATACTCTAGTTAATATTAATTAATTTATATAAAATTAAATATAATAATATCTTCTTTTAAATATTATAATCTTATTTAATATTTCGAATTATTTTATAAATCTCTTTTTATTTATAAATCCCTTTTTATTTTCTTATATATAATTTCTTTTATATCTTATAATTATATAAATTAGATTAAAAAGAATTAATCTTAATAAAGATATATATAAACTTAGTATTAAAAGAGAATAAATCTATTTTAAAATACTTTTAAATAAGATTTCTAAGTTTTATTAAATATAAATTATAATAATTTAACTATAATTTATATATATATAATAAAGAATTAATTAAATAAAAGTTTAATATATTTAAAGAAGAATAAATAAATATAAAGATTAAAAGATAATTTATTAATAGTATTAAAGTATTTAATTAAAATATTAATAAAGAGATAGAAATAAATTAAAAGTTTTTAATTAATATTTTAAGTTTTTATAATAATATATTATAAGAATTTAATAAAGGATAAGATTATATTATTCTTAGAATTAATAACTATAAAGTTAAGAGAGTTAAAAAGTTTTAAAAGCTTATATATATATAATAGTTATATAAATTATATATTTAAAGTATATATATACTAGATATACTTATAAATCTACTTTACTACTAAAAGTAATTTTAAAAATCTACTAGCTAAAGTTAATATAATATATATAAAGATTATTTATATAATAAATTTAATATATTTAGATTATTATATTACTCTTCTTTCTAAAAAAGTTTATTTTCAAATATCTTAAATCTATTAATTATATTAAGTAAAAATAGCTAATAAATATAAGAAGATTAATTGATATAAAAATTCAAATAAATATAATAAGTAAATTAAAACTATTATAAATCTATTTATAATTATATATCTAATTATCTAAAGAATTATTACTTTTATATTAAAGTTATAAGATAATCGCTTTTAAAATATTTATAATTATCCTCTTTTATTTAATATAATTATAACTATTCTAAAAAGAGTATTAAAAGATTAAATAGAAAGAGATTTTCTAAGTAGAATATATTAAATAAATATAAGATTATTTTAAAGTTAGATACTTTATATTATATTAAGTTAATATTATAATTAAACTATTATATATAGTATTTTAAAGATTAATATTATTTATAATAAATAAGAATTTTCTCTACTTTTTATTTCTCTTTATTAATAATATTAATAAGTAGTAAAAGATTATTAATTTAATTAGAAAGTAGATTATTTAAAGTTTTTCTTAATTTATTAATAAAGAATATAGAGTATATCTTTATTATTTTAAGAAACTTAAGTTTAAAGAAGTAATTAATCTTTATAAGAATTTTAAAATATTTATTTATTAGAAAATCAAGCTTTTTAGAAAGTTATTAAGTAGATAAATATTTTATATTTAATAAGATATAGTTGCTAATATTAAAATTGATTAAATAATATAATATATTAATTACTTAGATTATATATTATTAAGTTTTCTCGATTATTTAATAAATATATTTTAAAGCTTTTAGATTTTTTTAAATATATATATATATATTAGTAATATTAAAATTATCTATAAATTATAATATATTAGTTTTCTTTTAAGTCTATATTTATTATAATTCTTAATTATATAATATTTCGAATAGATTTATATTACTTAGAGATATATAAAGTAAGATTAATTAAATATAGTCTATTATTAATAGAAACTTAAATTAATTATTTTAATAATAGTTAATAAAGAGTTAAAGTCTTTTTTATAAATACTAATTATAAATCTTAATTTAACTATCTATTTATAAGTAGTTAATAGTTAAGAGTTTAATTTAAATTCCTAATATTATACTAAACTTTTTCTAGAAAGTAGAGATAAACTATAAATTATAATTAAAAAGTATTATTATAAATAAGCTATAATATTAATAAATATATTATAAATATAATTAAGCTTATTCTTAAATATTAGCTATTTTATAATATAAAATAATAATTATTTATTTATTAAAACAATTAAGAATATTTAGAATATTATCGAAATTATATTTATCTTTATTAAAACTATAATAATCTATTATAATATATTCTTATATATATATAAAGATTAGTAAGAGGTAAAATAATCTTAATATTTTATTATAAAGAACTAAGTTTTTATAATAAATATAATAGTTATAGATATATATATATATATACTAAAATAACTAATCTATATTAATAGTATAATTTAGTAAATAGAAAAATAGTCTTTTTAATATTAGGATATATAATTAATATAAAATTATATACTTTATAAATAAGTAATATATAGAAATCCTAAGTATTAAGAATAATAAGATAATTATTATATAGAAGAAGATTATTTTTAAAAGTTAAATAAAGAGTATTATAAGTAATTTAAACTTTTAAACTTTATAGACTTTTTAAATTATAATTAACTTTAAGAAGATAATTAATAAAAAGAGTTAAAAACGAAAAAAAGTTAAAAGTATTAAATATAATAATATTAGTTAGTAAATCTTTAAAAATCTTTAGATTAATCTAACTATTATATAAAAGTTATTATAATTTATCTTACTTTTTTTTTATTTTATAATAATAATTTATTAACTTTATAAGTTAATATATCTATAAGAGAATTATCCTTTTTTAAATAATATATAATTAAGAAGTTATAATTTATAAGAAGTTTAGTTTATTAAACTTATTATATATTTAAAGATTTAATAAATATAAAGTATTTTAATACCTTATAATCTATATAAATATAGATCTGATATAAAATTGATATAAATTTAGTTTACTAGTTACTAAATAATTTAATAATTATAAATATTTCTTTATTATATACTTTATAATTTAGTTTAACTAATTATATTATCTTTAAGAAGAATATTATAAAAAGTTAATTATTATTATATTTCTACAAAAATATATTTACTATAATATTATCTAATATATCTATTTCTAATATATAAAGAAGTAAGTAATTATAATATTAAAGAAATAATATACTTATTAATATATATTTAAATATATCGAAAGCTAATTAATAACTTTTATTAAAGTAAAATAAAGTATTAATTTTAGTTAAATTAATAAATAGTTTAATTATAATATTAAAATTATAAATAAAATATTTATAAAAATTATAAAATCTAAGAAATAATTATATATTTTTTATTATCGAAAGATAAGTCTATTATTATATTATAATAATCTTTTTAAAATCTACTTTTATATTATTAGTCGAGATAATAAATCTTAAATACTTAGTATAAATAATATTAAATTTATATTTCTTAAGATTAGTTTATAATCTAGTATTTTAAAGATATTATAAAACTAGTTTAATATAAACTTTATATTTAAATATATCTTTAAAGTAAATTAAGATATTATTAAAGTATATAATATAAAAAATATTTAAATAGTTAAAGAGAATATTATTTATATAATATTAGTATATTATAAAGTTATTAGTTAATCTAAATAATATAATTTTATATTTATAAACTCTATAATATATATAGAATATAATATACTTTTTTAAAACTAAGTTTATTTTAATATAATAGAATATTTATTTAATATTTAATTTAATAAAGATTTTTATATAAAAAATATAAGTAAAAGTTTTATTAATAAGTAATAGTAAGTAGTAATCTTTATAAATAAATATATTAAATATCTAGAAATCAATATAAAAATATAATAATCTATTTAACTTTTTAATAAAAAGAATTAAAATAATAAATAAAGTTTAATTTAGTTTAATAAATCTTTTAATTAAATTCTTAGTAAAATATTCTTTAATAGTTTTTAATTCTTTAGTTAATATCTTATATAATAAATTATAATAAAGTTTATTTTTTATACTTTCTTTTAAAGTAATTTTATAATTATAAGAATAGTAAAATAATAAAGTATTTAATTTAAACTTAAAGAATATAACTAAGAATTCTTAATATTTATTAAAGATTAAAAGTTTAATATTAATTTTAAATAAAAAGATTATAATAGTTAGTTAGAATTAAAAAATAAAATATAATTATTTAAATAATAAAAGAATAACTTATTTATTTTCTTAATTAGTTTATCGTTTTTTAAATAATTAGTTAATTTTATAAATCGAGATAGTATTTAATTTATATTAATTGTCTTAATAGTAAAGTATATAGAAAGTAGTTCTAAAGATTATATATAAATTAATAATCTTCTTTAAATAATTTACTTAGAACTTCTAAAGAGGTTTAGACTTTCTAATAATAATTAGAAATTATATTAACTATTTATTTTTAAGAATAATCTCTATTATCTTAAATATATAAACTTAATCTTTTAAGAATATTTTATATAGCTTAGATAACTATAGAATTATAAATATAATTATAATAAGAATTAGTTTAACTTTTTAAATTATTAAGTAAAGTAAAATTTCTTTTACTTTAATATATTATAATATTATTAATATAGATATTAAAGTAACTATTTAGTTATCTAAATAATTAATATTAATTTATTATCTTTAATACTTATCTAATTTATAATCTTACTAATCTATATTCTTCTAATATTTATAATTAATTATATAAGGATTAAGATTAATATAAATATATATTATAAATCGAGAGTAAATTTAATTAGAAAATAAATTTATAAGCTAATATAATTAGTATTATTTATAATCTAAAAGGATTTAATTTTCAAATAATTATATTCTTCTAAAGATTATAAGATATATAAAGTAAGTAATTAAAGAAAAAGTATAAGTTTAAAGTTAACTATTAATAAACAAGTTTAAATAAATATAATAAAAGATTTCTTAGTTTCTTTTATTATTATAACTTTTAATTAATAAAAGTATTTTCAATCTTTTTATTATAATCTTTTAAATAAAGTTAAGTATTTTAAAAAATATAATATTAATAAAAATAAAACTATTTACTTTTAAATTAATAAGAATTTTAATTTAGAATAAATATTAATTTCTTAATAATATATAAAAGAATATTATATACTTTTCTTTTAATAGCTTAGTTAAATCTAAGTATTTTATATTTCTAATTCTATTTAATAGAAAGTCTTTTACTAAATATAATCTTTTACTTAATTATTAATTATATAAATAATAATAATAACTTTGACTTTATATTTATCTTTTTACTTTTATTTACTTATAATATTAAAGTATTCCTCTTCTTAGTTAAAAGAATTAATATTAATAGTATTAATATAATAAGAAATATTATTATAAAAATAATTAAAAATACTTTTAAAAGGAGAATTATCTTTTAATCTACTTTAAAAAGTAGATATAGTATTTCTGAGTATAAAGTAAAAAAGTATTTTATTAGTAATAAAATTAATTAATATTAATAAAGTAAAATAGTTAAGATTAGTTTTATAACTTAGTAAAAAGCAATTAGTTTAATTAATAATAATTTCTCTATTAACTTTGATTAAAGTACTAATAAGATAATATATAAAAGTAGATATTATAGAAATATAAATAAGTCGAAGAAGTATTAATAATTTATTAATATTATTTTATTATTTTATAAAGTTTAAATACTAGACTAATTTTTATAAAGAAATAACTTAATACTAGATTAACTTAATTCGATTCTAATAATATCTAGTAAGTTTGAAAAAAAGATTCTTTTAAATTATCTCTTTTAAGATTATATTAATAGAAGCTAAAATATAAAGTTAATAATAGAACTTTTTAAATAAAGATAATAGTTTAGAAGTAATTATAAATAATATATAATATTTACTTTTAATAAAAGTAAACTTAGAATTATTATAAAAAAGTAAATATAACTTTTTAACTAATTATTTTATAAATAAAAGTAGCTTTTATAAGAATAAACTTTTAAAATAGTTAAAAGTAATACTCTTAACTTAATTATTCATATATTTATAAACTTAGTATTTATTAAAATAAGTATATATAGTTAGTCTATTAAGAATTATATATTTTTATAAAGATAAAGAAATATTAAAATTATTATTAAACTTATTAATAAAATTAGTAATTTAAAGAAATTAGATTAAATTAATATTAAACGAAGAGAAGTTATAAATTAAATATATATAAGAAAGTAAATTATAAGCTTTATTAATCTTTTAAATATAAATATATAAGATTATCAAGTTATATTTAAAATTATATTACTTGAATATCTCTTTTATAAGTAATTTAGTTATTTTATAAAATAATTGTTTATTAGAAACTTTTAACTTAGTAGTAAACTCTAATTACTTTATAAAGATAATTAACTAATCTCTTATAAATTATATTTATTAAAGTTATATTAAAGGGAAAGTAGTTGTAATACTAAAAGTAATATTAGTAAAAATATAAATAGAAATTAGTTTAGTAATTTAAACTTACTAGAATTTTAATTATTCTTATTAAATCTTAGCTTATATTTATAATTCTAAAATCAATATAGTTAGTATAGTTAACTTATTATTTATTAAAAATAAAATAGAATCTTGATTTTAAAATTAAGAGAATAAAAGATTAATTATCTTATTCTTTCTTTTATTTCTCTTTTCTATATTAATATTAAAACTTATAAAAGTATTATCAATATATTAAAATTTTAAATTATTATTAATATTCTCTTGATTATTAAAATAATTATATTTTAAAAAGAGAATTATACTAAATATAAAGTTTTAATCTTATTATAATATCTTTATACTTCTCTTAAATACTTTATATTTAGTATTTTAAGAAAAAAATATATTATTAAATAAAATTAGTTTATAAAGAAAGTAAAATTTAAAAAGAAGTTATAAAAAGAGTGAAAGTAAAAATAAAAGTTATAGAAAGAAAGTAAATAAGTAAATAGTAGAAATAAAAGAGATAATAAAAGTAATAATATTTATATTACTATTTAGTAAAATAAACATTCTTTTAATAATTCTAATAGTTTCTTAAATAAAAAAGATTATAAATAAAATATTATTTAGAAAGCTATTAATTAGTTAAAAAGATTAATATTAAATTATTAATAATATAACGACTATATAATAAATTATATATATATAATATATATTTGAATCTACTAGGCAAAGTTAATTAACTAGCTAAGATATTATATTAAAAGTATTATTAATTATTAGCTTTAAGTTAGACAAACTATTTAAAGCTTTATTCCTCCTTCTATATATAACTCTTCTTTTAATAGTTTAATATTCTAAAGTTATTTAATACTTTTATTAGTAATCTTATTATATTATATTAAACTCCTCTTACTTTATATATAGTATTATCTTAATATTAAGAATAACTTAAAATATTTAATTAGAGAAGTAATCTATATATAAATACTTTACTAAAAGGTAATTAATCTTTTTAATCTTTTTAGAGACTTTATAAACTTCGAAATTATTTTAATATCTATATATTCAATTTTATAAGTTTCTAAGTTAGAGTTTAAATAATATTATTAAAGAGGTGATTATAGAAAGACTTAGTTAAAAGTTCTTTTATATAGTCTCTTTAAACTTTATAAAGATTTTATTAATAATTATACTAGAGCTAGCTAGTAGATTAAAATATAGTAAAAACTAGATTATAATCTTTATAACTAGTATCTAAATATTAATATTTGAAATTTATTAAAGCTACTTTATATATTAATACTTTGTAATTAATTATAACTACTTCTTACTTCTCGATTTAAATAATATTCCTAGATTGAAATAATTAAATAGATACTTTTCTTCTTTCTTTTAGTTTAATAAGTCTTAGTTAGTTATTTAAGATTTTTCTATTAATCTTTATATTAATCGATATTTATTAAACTACTTTTTATTTTTATATTCAGATATCTTACTTAGACCTACTTCTTTATATATAATAAAAACTCTTTACTTATAAATAACCTCTCTCTTACTTATCTAAAATAATAATATTTATAATTACTTTGTTTATTTATTACTACTTTTCTTCTTTAGAGATAATAGAATAGTTAATTACTAACAAGATAGTAATTAAGTTTATAATATTATATTAATAGTTTAATATCTAAGTTGAAAACTTTGTAAATTAGTTTGAAATTATCTATATTAAAAATACTTTCTTTTATTCTTTTTACTTTTATTTAAATATATAGTCTAAGCTATAAGATTTAGATAAGTTTAATAGTTCTTACTTTGATATATAGTTATTAACTATTAAAGTTAAGTTATAAGTTGATAGTAAAGTTATAGAAGATAAAACTACTAAATTCTATTATATCTTCTTAAATCTTAAATTGAATATCTAAGTATAAATCTTTTTCTTTATTAATAAATCCTCTCTTAATTACAAGGATATTCTTAATATTCTATTTCTAATATATAAGAACTTATATTATACTAAGGAAGTACTTATTTGTTTATATATAATTTATCAAGATACTAATTCTTTAAATAGTTATATTACTAAGTTTTAATATATATTATACAAAGTAAGTAGAAAGAGTTAAGATAATAATAAAAAGATTAATACTTTTTAATCTAGTTTAAACTTGATAATTATATAGTAGCTTAATAATTAGTTATATAAATTTAATATTTTTAAAGAGTTTATATACTTTATATAATACTTTGTAGATTTATATTTATTTATATTTATATCTATATTTATACTCCTAATTTAGTCCTAGTAATAATAGCGATTACTTTACTTTACTTATAGTTAGTTTTATTACTTATAAATATTGTTATCTAAACTTATAGATATAAATATAATTAAGATTAAAGAATAAATTAAAGATTAAATTAAATTAAAAGATCTTCTTTACTTTACTTTCTTTCTTTCTTTTAAATTATTATTATTTAAAACTTTAAATTATTCTTTTAAAGATATTCGAGGGCGAGCTTTTTCGAAGAAAAAGATAGTATAACAACTATATAATAAGTTATATATATATAGTATATATTTGAACTTGCTAAACAAGGTCAATTAATTAGTTAAGATATTGTACTAAAAATATTACTAATTATTAGCTCTAAGTTAGATAAACTATTTAAAGCTTTATTTCTCTCTTTATATATAACTCTTCTTTCGATAGTTTAATATTTTAAGGTTATTTAACACTTTTATTAGTAGTCTTGTTATAAATAATATAATAATATATTATAAAAATTTAATAAAGAATAAAATTATACTATTTTTAGAATTAATAATTATAAAGTTAAAAAAGTCGAAGAGCTTTAAAAACTTATATATATATAATAGTTATATAAGTTATATACTTAAAATATATATATACTAAATATACTTATAAGTTTACTTTATTATTAAAAGTAATTTTAAGAATCTACTAACTAAAGTTAATATAATATATATAAGGATTATTTATATAGTAAATTTAATATATCTAGATCGTTATAGTTTTTATAATATATAATTAGTTATATAGATTTTATTACTTTAAATTGAAAATAATATTTTAAGTAATATTAAATTATATAAATAAATCATAATAAAGTTATATACTTTCTAATACTTAATATAATAATATAAGATATTAATTAAATAATAATTTATATTAATTGAATAGTAAAAACTTAAATTTATTTTACTTTACTACTTTTTTAAAAATAAAAGTTAATTTTTTATAATATTTAAAGATTTAAGAAATTTATTTTATATAATTTATAAAATTAAGAAATAATATTAATATATAATCTTAATATATATTAAATATATTTATTATTCTATCTTATTATTTAATTTATTTAAAGATAAATCTAAATCCTTTAATTTCAATTTCTTAATATTAAAATATTAAATATTTATATTTATTTAAGTAAATATTCTTTATAATTAAAAAATAAAAACTTATTTTACTTTATATTATACTATTATAATAATAAGAGTTAAATATAAATATTATATTATTAAGCTTTAAAGTACTTAAGAATTAATATAAAGAATTCTTTAAAAATTCTTTAAATCGTTTATTTATTTATTTACTTATTTTATTTAAATGCTAAACTAACTATATACTTGTAGTATATACTACTAAACCTCCCAGGGAGTATCTAGCGTGCCTACATAGCTATATATATATTATATATATAATTACCAGATAATTCGAACGTATTATTATAGCAACTAGGTAGAGGGATACTGTTATAAGTATCTTAGATTTATAAGGTGTAGCTAAAGGCTGTATATATATCTTCATTTTCTAACTTGTCGTTGTTATTTATAAATATGCAGTCATGTGATATAATCCCCTTCTCAGATGTATAATATGGGTCGTCGAGTGGATATCAAGATCCCCATTTTATTGCGCCACTTAGATTCACGGGAGTACACGACGAACTATGCGCAGCATTTGGACCTCAGCGGTGCGTTCGTAAGAGTGGGTTCACAAAATTCTGGAAATCTACAGGCGGCAAGCCCTCACCACGCAGATCTAATATGGAGACAATTCGTGTAGAATTATAGGGAATCCGTCCACGATGAATATCAGTATCAAATAACTTCGAAATAGGGCTGAGTATTCGTAGTTTCTGTAGGTTGGTTCCTCTAAGCTATAAGGAACGAGGTAGCGACTAGCCGTAGCCGCTTTACAGACCTAATCCCTCGTGTCTCGTAAGTTGTGAATCTACCTATCAGGCGAGTAGGTGACCGTAGGTCCCGCCGGGCTGGCCACCTGGCCACCTAGCCCATCAGGGGGTACTCACTACCCGACCAAATCTTAAACAAACGAATACCCTCAAAATCAAAAATCACTATTCAACCCTCTTTAAACGACTATATTAAATATAGTCAAGACTAGACTTATAATATATAAAATCATACCTCCTAATGAAGAAATACACAGCGAAAGTATATTCGAAAGAGATAGCGAATCTACAATACATGATTTTAAACTACTTTGTGATGATTTTCGGATGGATTACGAGTGGTCGGGTAGTAAGTAATCTTACAGTACACCCCCTGGTGGCCCGGCACGCGCGGTTGAATTATCCGCAGCTCGTGTATCCGAATAGTACGTACTAGCTCTATAATAGCTCGTGTAACTCTGTTCCAGGAGTAGCCGAGACGTCAGTTAGGTCTGTGTTTAGCCTATATTGATACTTGAAACACACGAATACTACACGGCGGGTAGGTTACTTATCTAAAATATCGATTATGTAGCCGGCGGGTAACATGTAAATGCAAACAGATACCTACAGATACCTTGTTCGTCGCCGATAATCCCCTGTACCAACTGAAATTAGATATAACTAATTATATTCAATACCCTTCGTAGACGTGCGAGTGATTTTTCCCCATAATTCTTGTTGGATTTTATAATTAAAAAATAAGGAAGTGGGCATATACGATCATGTAGGTCCAAAGGAATGAACCTAGAGGGTCTACATAGCATTCTAGGACGTGTTGTAAGCCTTTAAGATATCCTATATATCTCTCCTACAAGTATATAAGAGGCTCCAGGTCAAAACAAATCGAACATTATCTTCACAGCATCATCTCAACAACAACATCTTCGCAACAGCATCTTCGCAACACAACATTTTATAACATATAAGACTGGTTGGTGATTTCCCTATTTCCTCTCGATCATCAACTCACCCCAACACTCTCAGATTTCGGAACACTTCTACTTATTACAAACACCCGACGCCACCAATATGCAAGCACAACAGTACTCCAACGCCTTCGAGCTCACCAACTACCAACCCCACGGTGGATTTTGTGGAGGCGCATTAGTAGATATGGGCCGCGGTAAAGGATACGACGAGACCGGCATCGAAAAGCCAAAGCCGGACACTTCAAGCGGGTCAAGCGGGTCAAAGGGGAGAAAGGGGAAGAAGGGGGGTCGGAGATAAAAGCCAAAACAGTAAATCGCTCCTTATGGACGATTGAAAACTTTCGTATATTTACCTATCATTACCTCGACTACATCGCGTCCGTTTAGAAATGGATTACTGCGGCATCTGGATGCCTTTACACTCCTTTAGTTAGATTCCTTTACACTCACACTCCTTTAGCTAAGCACTTCCAGGCGAAGTGTAATAATAGACTGTTGATTTTACAAACCCTAAGACTTCCAATTTTTATTCCTCTGTACTAGTGACAATCGTATAACGACTAGATATAAAATCTTATATTATCCCGTACTACTTGTCACATTCCGAACGACTGTCATCGACTGCCTTCGACTGCTATCGACTGTCCACACGTGCTTTAAGCACGTGCTGCCTAAGTAGTATACGTGACTCCTTACTATATATAAGCTCTCTTAATCTTAAACTCTTCTTAGTTCTTTAGTTGTGAATTCTAAGATTATTTAGTATTTCTACTAATAGTCTTATTATATTATTTATAACTTAATTACTCTTTTAATTATATTAATAGCTTTTTAAATAATATTTATAATTAAATCTCTCTTTACTTTTAAATTATTATTATTAAAACTTTCTAAATAGTAAAAGTAGATTTATTCTAATTATTATTAATATATAATACTCTCTCTTTTTATATTTTTTTTATATTTATTTACTATAAGTCTTAAAACTTAAATTTATTATTATATATTAAATACTCTTTTAAAAGTATTTATATACTATTTTAAATAATATCTTCGATGAAACTTCTATATAAAGAAATTCTATAATATTCTTTTTAAAAACTTAATTTAACTTTTAAAAGATTTTTAATTTTTAAAAACTTATAAATATTTAAAAGCTAATTTAAATATTATTCTAAATAAAAAATAAATTATTCTTAAAATAAAATAAAAATAAAGTTTTTATATTTATTTATTTTTATTAATTAAACTTTATTTAATTTAGTTAAAATATTAATATTTATTTATAATAATAATAAAATAAAAGTAAAAGTATTTAATAATCTTCTTTTACTTCTAAATTATTAACAGTATTTATTTTTTTTATCTTTTTAAATTCGATTATTAACTTATTAATAAAGTAAATAAAATAAATATAAATATAATTTATTATATTTATAAACTAAATAGAATAATAGTTTTTATTTTAACTTATGATTAAATATAATATATTAATAATATATAATATATTTTAAATTCTAGCTTTATAATAATTATAATAATAATATTAGATTATTTTTTAAATATAGTTTTTAACTTTATTAAACTATATAATAATTAAAATTCTCTTTTAAAATCTAAACTTTCGGATAACTAGAAAACTTTTATATATATTAAAAAAAATTTCAAATTAAATTTATTAATATATTATTAACTTTATAAATAATAATTTTAAATATTAATATATTATTAATTAAATTGAAAGTTTTATATTATAATTTATTGAAAAACAATATATATATTTAAAATATACTTTTAACTTACTAATTAATAATATTATTTACTTTTTAATAAATTTTATAAAAAAATAAAAAATTTAAAATATTTATTATTATTTAAAATAAAAATAAAATATTATTTTGAAACTTTTTTTATAATAAAAATAATATTTTATTTTTAAGATATTAAAATATTAAACTTAAAATAAATTTAATTAAATTAATATAAAAGATTTTTACTAAATAATAAAGTTATATTAAATTAATATAGTTGAATTATTATATTACTTCTTTTTTTAATAAAGTTTATCCTCGAATATCTAAATAATAATATTTAAATCTATATATATTTTCTAATATAATCTCTAATATCTTTATTCTTTTATTAAAGTAAAAATAAAATATTAATTAATTAATAAATTTAATTAAAAAGTTAATAATTAAAAGTTTTAGTTATAAAGATTAATTATTATATTCTTAGTATTTTTAATTATCTAAAAAGTATATTAAATTAAATTATTTTATAACTTTATTATTTAATTATTAAAAGTTTAGATTTAAATTAAAAATGAAATTTTAAAAGTTTTAGTTTAAATATTAAAAAGTATTTTAATTAATATTAAAGAGATTTTAAAAGTAAATAACTTTAAAAATTATATAAAAGTTTATTATATAAATTAATATAAATTAGTTTAAAAAGTTTCTTTTATTAAATTATAAAATTTTTTATAAAGATAAAAGTAAAGGTAAAAGTAAAAATAATAATTAGTTAAATAAATTAGTAAATTAATATATCGATTATTTAACTAAAAGAGTATTTAAAATTAAATAAAGATTAAAATTAATAGATTTATTATATAAACTTTAAATTTATATTATTAGTTTATAAATAAAGTATAAACTTAAAATAATAATAAAGTAAAAATTAAAAATAAAAAGATTTTAAAAATCTATAATTATTAATAAATTAAAAGTTTATAAATTTATTAAAAACTTTAAAAGTAAAATATTTAAAAGTAATCAAAAAGATTAAAAAAAAAGTTATTAAATAAATTATATAATAAATTAAAAAGTTAAAAGAGTAAATACTAGTTAATTAAATAACTTTAGTATAATATAATAAAAGTAATATTTTATTTTTAAGATATTAAAATACTAAATTTAGAATAAATTTAATTAAACTAATATAAAAGATTTCTATTAAATAGTAAAGTTATATTAAGTTAGTATAATTAAATTATTATATTTTTATTAGTAATTTAAATTATTAATTAACTTAGTTAATATTAATAATAAAATTAAATAAAAGTATAAAGATTTTATTTATAAATTTAATAAAAATTATTATAATTACTTTTTTATAAATTATTTTATTAATAAAGATTATAAAGAAAATATTAAATTTCTATATAATATTAATAATAATAATATAAATATTATAATTATAAAGAAGATTTATAAACTTTTTATTAAAAATATTATAACTATTATAAATTAATAAGAATATATTTTTTATATTTAAAGTTAATAACTTTTTATTATTTATATAATAACTTTTATTATTAATACTTTATAAAATATATTAAAAAGTTAATTATAATAATTTATTAAAATACTTTTATATTTCTTAACTTTACTTTAAATTACTTTTCTAATTTAAAGTAATTATAATTAAAATTCTCTCTTTTTTATAATATATTATTTTTAAACTCTTTATTATATAATAAATAAAATTAATATATATTAAGATATTTTAAAGAAGTTTAAAAAACAAAATATATTATATATTTCGATTATTATTATTTCTATTTAAATATAAACTATTATCTAGAAGTTATAAATTATTAAAAAGTCTTTAATTATAATTATTAAACTTCTTTATCTTTAAAATCTCTTTATAATATTCTTGATTATTAATATTTTAAAGAGATATTCTTTTGATAATTATATTAAAATATATTATATTATTATTTTTTAATAATAATTTATTTAAATTTAAATAATTTTATTTAAATACTTTTTAGAAGTAATTTTTAGTTTTTATTAATTTTAAAATAAATAATATTCTTATTAAATTAGATATTATAAATAATAATAATCTTATTAAACTTTAATATTTATATTTAGTAAATTAGTAATCTAAATATATAATTTATTAAATATTTTAAATAAACTTAAAAATTAACTTTATATTATCTTTAATTTATAAATATAAACTAATAAAAGTTTAATTTTAATTCTTTTAATAAATAATTATTATTTATATTCTATATATCTATTTATTTTAATTACTAATTTATTATTATTTTACTTAATAATATAAATTAATAAGTAATATTATCTTTTTACTTATATTTTAAAATTAGTAATTATCTAGAATACTTTATAATAAGTTTTATTAATTAATAAGATATTAAAAATTTTACTATTATATAACTCTTTAATTAATAATAATTATAAATAATTATTAAATAATATTAAAAAGTCGAAAAGATTTTATATAACTTTATAAAATAGTTTTAATAATTATTAGTCTTTTAAATAATAGTTAATTACTTACTTTATATATACTTTTATATAATATTTATAATTAACTTGTAAAACCTTTTTAATTTTTATATCTTTTACTTTATCTACTAGATATTTAAATATTTTTTAATTTAAATATTTACCTCTTTTATATTATATATATAATATATCTTCTTTATTAGAAAGAGAATTATATAATTGTTTAAAAAACTTATTAATTTTATAATAAATAATTAAATATATTATTACTACTTTATTTATAAGAATATTATTTAATATAATAAGAAATAAGAAATAATATTTTTAAATTCTAAAAAGATTAAGTTATATTTTTATATAAATAATATAATAATTATACTCTTCTTATATAATTTATATTTTAATATATAATCAAGATTATAGAATTATAGATTTATTTTTATTAGTTAAAACTTAAAGATTATATTAATATAAAAATTAAAAATAAAAATAATATTTATTAAAATAAGATTTTTTATATTAAATCTATTTAGATTATTAAATATATTCTTAATAATATAAATACTTTATCTAATAATTAAGAATAATAATATATATAACGAGACTACTAGTAAAAGTACTAAATAACCTTAGAATTTACAACTAAAGAGCTAAGAAGAGTTTAAAATCAAGAGAGCTTATATATAGTAAAGAGTTATATATATTACTTAGATTATATATACTTAAAGTATATATAGGTAGTTGATAGTAGTTAATAACAGTTGATAATAGTTAATACTAGTTGAAGGTAGTCGATACTAATTATTCGGAATATAATATTACTCTTCTTTTTTAAAAAAACTTGTTCTCAAATATCCTAATTAGTAGTCAAGTTATATTCTATAAAGTTAAATAATAAATATAAATAGCTAAATAGTTAAAAAACAAGTATATAAAGAAAAAGTGAAAAGAGTATTTTATTCTAAACTTATACTATTATAAAGTTTATAAATTTCTTCTTACTAGTTATTATTATTAGGTAGTTATTATTAATATAGTTATAGTTATCTTCTTTAGCTTTTTATAATTATAGCTATTCTAAGAGTAATACTAGGAGACTTAGTACTTTCGAGTTAGTATAATAGAAATTATAAAGAAGTATTAAAAAAGTTTTTAAATTTAATACCTTATATTATATTAAATCTATATTATAGTCTTTCTATTATACTTGATATTCTAGTATCTTTCTATATAATCTATAAATTAATACTTCTTTTACTTTATATTTATTAGTTCTAGTAATATTAATAGATAGTAAAGGTTTATTATATTAACTAGATAATAAGTTATTAGTTACTTTCTTTAACTTATTTATAAAGAAGATATTATAAATATATATAATATTAGGTAATTCTAGATAATATAAATAGTTAACCTTTTCTAAGACTTTGAATTATCTACTAGTAAAGTAATCTAGTTTCTTTAATAATCGTTAAATTAGTAAATACTTTATATTCAACTAAATATAGTTATTAATATCGAAGTTAATTAATTTCTATTTCTTATTTACTTCTTTTTCTATATATTTCTAAGCGACTTAAAGTATAAACTAAATATATTTTAATACTTTTCAGTTGTAGTAAGTATATATATATATATCTTAGATATTAATATTGTTAACTAGTAATTACTTAGTCTATTTCTAGTCTTAAAAGGTTTTAGAGGTATAACTATATAGTATTTCAAAAGAAGGTAAATTATTAAGAGAAGAATATAATAATATTAACTAAGTATAATCTATTATTAATAGGTATTTAAACTAATTATCTTGATAATAATTAATAAAAGGTTTTAATCATTTCTATAAATACTAATTATATATTTCTGTTTATTTATTAGTTTAGAGATAATCTATAATAGATAACTTTACTTTAATTCTAAAGATATTATTAAATTTAGTTTAGAAAGAAGAAATAAATTATAATTTTTAATCTAATAGTATAGTTGTAAGTAGGTTGTAATAATAGTAAATATATATAATATATAATTTAACTTATTTCTAAGAAATAATAATCTTATAGTATAAGATTGTAATTATTTACTTACTTAAATAATCAATAATAATTAATATATTATTATACTTATATTTATTCTTATTGAAGCTATAGTAATCTATAATAATATATTCTTATATATATATCGGAATTAATAATAAGTAGAGTAAACTAAATATCTTATTTCTAGGAACTGAGTTATAGTAGTATATATAATAGTTATAAATATATATTGTAATATTAGTTTATATTATATACTAATAGTAGTCTATAAAAAGTAATTAAGTCTTTTTAATATCTAGATAAATAATAGTTATAAAGTTATATATCTTATAGATTAGTAGTATTTTTAAATCTTTAATATCTAGAACTATAAAGTAATTATTATATAATAATAAGTTATCTTTAAATTTTAATTTAGAATATAAAGTACTTTTCTTTTTACTAATTCTTAAAGTTTAGAGAGAATAGTGTTCTCGGTTAATTTATAATATATATAAAATTAAACTAATTAGACTTATTAATACTAATATCTTATTTACTTTAAATAGTATTTCTTTAAAGTTAGAACTTAGCTAAGAAGTTAAAATCTATAAGTCTAGTTATATATCTTTAAGTAGTTGTTATATATACTATTACTTTTTAGACTTATTCTATAAATCTAATTTATTAGTTCTATAAATTAAAGTATTAATAATAATATTCTCTTTATCTAAATAATATATAATAAAGAAATAGTAATTAGTTAAAAGTTTAATCTAGTAAACTTAATAAGTATTAAAGGTTTTAGTAATTATAAAGTATTCTAAAACCTTATAATCAGTATAAACTTATATCTAATATAGTATACTAATAAGTTTAGTATACTAATTAGCGAATAACTTTATAATTATAAGTATTTCTTTATTATAAACTTTATAATTAAGCTTAGTAAACTATATTATCTTTAAGAAGTAGGCTATTAAAAGCTAGTTATCTTTATACTTTTATAATAATATATTTATAATAATACTATCAGATATATTAGTTTCTAGTATATATAGAAAGTTATAGTTATAATATTATAAAAGCGAAGTAGAGATTAGTATCTTTTTTAAAGTATTAAATACTTATTAATAGCTTATATCGAAGTTAAAAAGAGAAGTTACTTTTATTAAATTGATTAGAAACTTTATAATAATACTAAAGTCATAGATAAATTATTGATAAAAATTACAAAAGCTTAAGAATAATTAGATACTTTTAATAATAGTTAGATATCTTTATCTCTAGACTATAACGACTTTCTCGAGATCGACTTTGATATTATTAATCGAGATAATAAATCTAAGATACTTAGTATATTTGATATCGAATTTATACTTTTTTAGGTTAGTTTATAAACTAGTATCCTTAAACCTTTAAAATACTATAGTAATATAAGTAGTATATTTAAGTTTATCTTCAGAATAAATTAAAATATTATCTAAATATACTATATAAAAAATATTAAGATAATCAAATAAAATATTATTTATATAATACTAATAAGTAGCTAGGTTATTAGTTAGTTTAAAGAGTATAACTTTATATTTATAAATACTATATCGAGTTTAGAATATTATATATTCTTTAAAGACTAAGTTTATATAAATATAATAGAATATTTAATAAATATTTAGCTTTGTAAATATTTTCATTTTAGAAAACTAGATTAAAGTTTTATTAATTAATAGAAGTAGATATTAGTCTTTATAAGTAAAGGTATTAAAAGCTTTAAAGTTAATATATAAATATAAGAAACTATTAAACTTTTTTATAAATAAGATAGAAGTAATAAAAGGTATTTAACTAGATTTAATAAAGCTTTTAATTAAATTATCTATAATATATTCTTTAACTACTTCTAGCTCTTCTAGTAATATTTTATAAAAAGAATTATATTTAAAAACTTTCTTATTATTACTTTCTAATTAGATTTTATAATTATATAAATAGTAAAGTAAAAGAATATTTAACTTAGTTTTAAAGAATATATAAATATAAATAATATACTTAATTAAGATAAATAGTTTATTAAGTTTAATATTTATAAAAGAATATAAAGTTATATTTCAATTTATTAAAGTTAATAACTATATAACTAAAATAGTAAAGTCTTATTTAAAAGTTTATTATTCTTTATATTAATTAATAAGATAATCTACTTTATATAAAGTAATTATAAATAACTTATTATTATTACTATTCTTATAAATATATATTATAATAATAGTTAAGATTATATATATCTTAATAGTACTTAGCTTTCTTTATAATAGTAAAATCTATTAAAGCTTCGAAAAATACTTAGATAGTATAATATTAAATATAGGAGCTAGTAGCTTAACTAGTTTTAACTCCTTCTTTATATAGTTAATCGCTTTTTGAGTTAAGCCTTTATATAAATATTATAGTAATTTTAGTATTATATATAATTCGGAAAGTATATTTTATATAATAGACGGATATTTAGAAAAAAGATTTATATACTTTATTATAATAGTAACTTTATTAATAAAGTATAATTTTTCTTTATATATTTTTATTCTATAATTTTCTAATTTAAACTTTAAATTATAATAGAATATATCTATTTAGTAAATATTATTTATTCTTTCTAGTTTATATTACTATATATTAATATTATAGTTTCTAGTATAAGTTATTATTAAAAGTAGATCTTTAAGTTAAATAAAATGTCTTCAAGTATAATTAATTAATATATAATTCTTTATAAACTATTTACAACTTAGTATTATAATATAACTACTTAAGTAAGTAATTAAGAAGAGAGTAAAGGATTAAATATAACTATCAATTATAAGATTAAGTAAAGTATAATAAATAATTAGTAGTCTATTTATATTATTATATCTTTTAACTTATAAAAATATCTTTAAATATTTAATTATAGATCTAAGACTATAATAAAGTTATTATAAAAAGGAAATATCAATTAAAATAAATATATTAGCTTCGGAGTTGATAAGAATATTAGTTTGATAAATAATACTATTCTTTACTAGTTTATATAATATTATTAAATAGTTCTTACTTATAAACTTTGTTAAGTCTAAATACTTTATATCTTTTAATTTATTTAAAAAGGAGTTTTTCTTTAAATATTATTTTTTACTTAGTTCTACTTTAATTAACAAGTATATATAATAGTTTTAATTTCTACTTCTAGTAATATATCCTCTTCTTTAAACTTCTCTAAAGTATCTTAATACTTATTAATCTTATTTACTATATAGTAGAGAGTTTGAAAGTAGTATATTATAAAAGAGAGAAAGCTTTAGTTATAGCTACTTTGAATTAAAAGAGTAGTTCGAAGTAAAGTAGAGAAATATTAGAGTATTTTAATAAACTATTATAATTAGTCTTTTAATATAGTTTATAAAGTGTTTATAATATAAACTACTATATAAATAGTAATAAATTATCGGCTTTGAATATAAAAAGTATATTCTTATTAGTTTATAATAGTTATAATATTCTTAGTAGTTAGTTTATAAACTTTCTTTATAATTATAATATTTATATTATTACTATCGATAATATATAGAAGCTTAATATCTTCTTTATAACTCTTATTAGTAATATAATCTATAAGAGAGTAATTATAGTAATTCTTACTAAGTTTATAAATAAAGTCTTTATACTTTTATCTATTTTTATTATCAATATTAACTAGATCTACTAAAAGTTTAAACTATTAGTAAAAAGGTTTAAAAGTAGTATTTTCCTTTTATTCTAAATAATAATAAGTATCTATAACTCTTTATTCTTTTATAAAATCTATTAAAAAGTAAGTAATATTATTAATCAGTAAGTTAGAAATATATTCTAAATATATATATCGCTTTTCAGCAAACTATAATATAAAGCCTTTTACTTAACTAATAATATATTAGTATTTTAAGTTATTATCTATAAAGTAAGTAATATATTAATATATTTAACTTTTGATTATTTTCTTCTATATATAAGTAGAAGTTTCTTGATTATCTAAAAGCTTAGATCTTAAAAAGAGAACTTTAATTAATATATAGCTAAATAAAATTAAAAACTATATTTAGAAAATAACTTAATAAAGTTATTACTATAATTATAAAGCCGGGGTTTAAGATATATTATATTTAACTATAAGTTAAAATAGAAATTAATACTCTATATAGTTTATAAGTATTATAAACTATATTTATATATCCTTTATTTACTTTATTAATAAATTGACTATTAGATCTAAAGTAGAAGAGGTAAATACTACTAATAATCTAAATATAAAGGAAAGCTACTAAATACTTTTACTTTTATCTTACTATTATAAATAAATATCGATATTCTAACTAAGCTGAATAAAGTCTAATTAATATAAATAAATAGATATAGAAGATTTACTCTTAAGTTATTCTAAGAATAATTTATTTTCTACTTATAATAATATTTAGACTAACTTTTAAATATCTATAAGTTCTTAAAGATTTAAAGACTTTTAAAGATTAAACTAAGTTTTTAAAAAGAATATTACTAACTTTCTTTATATTAGGATTTAACCGAAGATATTATCTAAAGTAGTATATAAATATACTTAGAGAGGTATTTAGTATATAATTATAAATTTGAGTTTTAGGACTTATAGTAGATAAATAGAAAATAAGTATAATAGAGATATAAGAAAGAGAGTAAATACTATATATTGATAATTATTAGAATAAGTCTATTTTTACTACTTAGAGAATCTTAATAACTTAGAGGTAAAAAGGGATTATAATATTAATATTATTTAATAAGCTATTAATATAGTCGAAGAGGTAATTAAGTTGTAAATAATATAATAAAACTATTAGTAAAAGTACTAAATAACTTTAGAATTTATAACTAAAGAGTTAAGAAAAGTTTAAGATTAGGAGAGTTTATATATAATAAGAAGTTATATATATTACTTAAGCTATATATACTTAAAGTATATATAAGTAGTTGATAACAATCGATAATAGTCGATAACAGTCGATACTAGTTAAAGGTAGTCGATACTAATTGTTTGGAATATAATAATATATCTACTTTAATAATATTATTATTATTAAAATAAATAATTTTTTTATTATTAAAAAAAGAAATATTATTTATAATAATCTAGATATATTAAGTTTATTATATAAATAATCTTTATATATATTATATTAACTTTAGCTAATAGATTCTTAAGATTACTTTAGTAATAAGATAAACTTATAAATATACTTAGTATATATATATTTTAAATATATAACCTATATAACTATTATATATATATAAGCTTTTAAAGCTTTTCAACTCTCTTAACTTTATAATTATTAATTCTAAGAATAATATAATCTTTTCTTTTATTAAATTCTTATAATATATTATTATATTATTAATAATTTAATATTAATCTTTTTAACTAATTAATAGTTTTCTAAATAATATTTTATTTATAATCTTTTTTATTTAGAAAATTATTAAAGTTATTAAAAGAAAGTTTATTTTATTAAATAGTAATATAAATATTATTACTTTTATTATCTCTTTTATTCTTATTACTTATTTATTTACCTCTTTTTTATAACTCTTACTTTTATTTCTACTTTTTTTATAACTTTCTTTAAATTTTATTTTTATAAACTAATTTTATTTAATAATATATCTTCTTTTTAAAATACTAAATATAAAGTATTTAAAAGAAGTATAAAGATATTATAATAAAATTAAAACTTTATATTTAATATAATTCTCTCTTTTAGATATTTTTATTTTAATAATCTAAAGAATATTAATAATAATTTAAAAGTTTAATATATTAATAATACTTTTATAAATTCTAATATTAATATAGAAAAGAGAAATAAAAGAAAGAATAAAATAATTAATCTTTTACTCTTCTAACTTTAAAATTAAAATTCTACTTTATTTTTAATAAATAGTAAATTAATTATATTAATTTAATTAATTTTAGAATTATAAATATAAATTAAGATTTAATAAAAATAATTAAAGTTATAATAAACTTAAATTACTAAACTAATCTTTATTTATATCTTTATTAATATTACTTTTAGTATTATAATTATTTTCCTTTTAATATAACTTTAATAAGTATAATTAATAAGAAATTAGTTAATTATCTTTATAAAATAATTAAAGTTTATTATTAAACTAAGAGTTTCTAATAAATAACTATTTTACAAAATAACTAAATTACTTATAAAAGAGATATTTAAATAATATAGTTTTAAATATAATTTGATAACTTGATATATTTATACCTAAAAAACTAATAAAATTTATAATCTACTTTCTTATATATATTTAATTTATAACTTCTTTTTATTTAGTATTAATTTAATCTAACTCTTTTAAATTATTAATCTTATTAATAAACTTAATAATAATTTTAATATTCTTTTATTTTTATAGAAATATATAATTTTTAGTAGATTAACTATATATACTTACTTTAACGAATATTAAGTTTATAAGTATATTAGTAATTAAATCGAGAGTATTACTTTTAATTACTTTAAAAGTTTATTCTTATAAGAATTATTTCTATTTATAAAATAATTAGTTAAAGAGTTATATTTACTTTTCTATAATAATTCTAAATCTACTTTTACTAAAAGTAAATATTATATATTATTTATAACTACTTTGAAACTAATATCATTATTTAAAGAGTTTTACTATTAATTTTATATTTTAACTTCTATTAGTATAATTTAGAAAAAGATAATTTAAAAGAATCTCTCTTTTAAATTTACTAGATATTACTAGAATTAAATTAAGTTAATTTAATATTAAGTTATTTTCTTATAAGAATTAATCTAATATTTAAACTTTCTAGAATAATAAAATAATATTAATAAGTTATTAATATTTCTCTAATCTACTTTTATTATAATATTTACTTTTATATATTATTTTATTAGTACTTCGATTAAAGCTAGTAAAGAAATTATTATTAATTAAATTAATTACTTTTTATTAAATTATAAAACTTATTCTAACTATTTTACTTTACTAGTATTAGTTAATTCTATTATTAATAAAACGCTTTTTTACTTTATACTAAAAAATATTATATTTACTTTTTAAAGTAGATTAAAAAATAACTTTTCTTTTAAAAGTATCTTTAATTATTTTTATAATAATACTCTCTATTATATTAATACTATTAATATTAACTCTTTTAACTAAAAAGAAGAATACTTTAATATTATAAGTGAATAAAAGTAAGAAAATAAATATAAGATTAAAACTATTATTACTATTTATATAATCAATAATTAAATAAAAGATTATACTTAGTAAAAAACTTTCTACTAAGTAAAATTAAAAATATAAAATACTTAGATTTAATTAAATTATTAAAAGAAAAGTATATAATATTTTTTTATATATTATTAAGAAATCAATATTTATTTTAAATTAAAGCTTTTATTAATATAGAAGTAAATAACTTTACTTTTATTAATATTATATTCTTTAAAATATTTAACTCTATTTAGAGAGTTATAATAAAAAAACTAAAAATACTTTTACTAATTAAAAGTTATAATAATAAAAGAAATTAAAAAATCTTTTATTATATTTATTTAAATCTATTTATTAATAATTGATTTTAGATTTATATTCTCTTTTTAATTATTTACTTTATATACTTTATAATTCTTAGAAGAATATAATTATTTGAAAATTAAATCTTTTTAGATTATAAATAATACTAGTTATATTAGTTTATAAATTTACTTTCTAGTTAAACTTACTTTTAATTTATAATATATATTTATATTAACTTTAATCTTTATATAATCAATTATAAATATTAGAAAGATATAGATTAGTAAGATTATAAGTTAAATAAATATTAAAGATAATAAATTAATATTAATTACTTAAATAACTAAATAACTATCTTAATACTTATATTAGTAATATTATAATATATTAAAGTAAAAGAAATTTTATTTTACTTAATAATTTAAAAAGTTAAACTAATCTTTATTATAATTATATTTATAATTTTATAGTTATCTAAGCTTTATAAAATATTTTTAAAAGATTAAGTTTATATATTTAAAATAATAAAGACTATTTTTAAAAATAAATAATTAATATAACTTTTAATTATTATTAGAAAGTTTAAATCTTTTTAAAAGTTTTAAATAAGTTATTTAAAGAAGATTATTAATTTATATATAATTTTTAGAACTACTCTTTATATACTTTACTATTAAGATAATTAATATAAATTAAATATTACTTTAATTTATAAGATCGATCGATTATTTAAAAAGTAATAAACTAATTAAGAAAATAAATAAATTACTCTCTTATTATTTAAATAATTATATTCTATTTTCTAATTTTAATTAACTATTATAACCTCTTTATTCGAAATTAATATTAAGCTTTTAATCTTTAATAAATATTAGGAATTCTTAATTATATTCTTTAAATCTAAGTTAAATATTTTATTATTTTACTATCTTTATAACTATAAGATTATTTTAAAAAAAAATATAAAGAATAAATTTTATTATAACTTATTATATAAAATATCGATTAAAGAATTAAAGATTATTAAAGAATACTTTATTAAGAATCTAGTAAAAAGATTTATTAAACTAAACTAAATTTTATTTATTATTTTAATCTTTTTTATTAAAAAGCTAAATAGATTATTATATTTCTGAATTGATTTCTAGATATTTAATATATTTACTTATAAAGATTATTACTTACTATTACTTATTAATAAAACTTTTACTTATATCTTTTATATAAAAATCTTTACTAAACTAAATATTAAATAAATATTTTATTATATTAAAATAGACTTAGTTTTAGAAAAGTATATTATATTCTATATATATTATAAAGCTTATAAATGTAAAGTTATATTTTTCGAATTAACTAATAACTTTATAATATATTAATATTATATAAATAATATTCTCTTTAACTATTTAAATATTTTTTATATTATATACTTTGATAATATTTTAATCTACTTTAAAGATATATTTAAATATAAAGTTTATATTAAATTAGTCTTATAATATCTTTAAAATATTAGATTATAAGCTAATTTGAAAAAATATAAATTTAATATTATTTATACTAAGTATTTAGAATTTATTATCTCGACTAATAATATAAAAGTAGACTTTGAGAAAGTTATTATAATATAATAATAAGTTTATCTTTTAATAATAAAAGATATATAATTATTTCTTAGATTTTATAATTTTTATAAATATTTTATTTATAATTTTAATATTATAATTAAACTATTTATTAATTTAATTAAAACTAATACTTTATTTTATTTTAATAAAAGTTATTAATTAACTTTCAATATATTTAAGTATATATTAATAAGTATATTACTTTTTTAATATTATAATTATTTACTTCTATTAGAGTTACTAATAGTTAAGTAGAGGAATAATAAAAATAGAAGTAGTAAAGTAAGAATTAACTATCTCTCTTTTAATTAAGAATCTCTTCTTCTTTTATAGAGATTCTTGGCCGAGAGAGAATAATACTAATTATATTGATTAATAATAAAGAATAAAACTTTTAGTTATTACTTTCTAATTAATTCCTTTAACTAATCTAACTTTTAGTTAATTCTTTTAACTGTTTAATTAATAGAGTATTAGCGATATAATTATAATAATTAGTTAGAGTATTACTAAATCTTATATAAAGTAATAATTATATTACTAAACTAACTATATTAGTTAATTAGTACTAATATAATTATTAAGTTAAATAATACTTTCTATAATATACTCTTTAAGTTATAACTTTAAATTATATTAAGAAAAGGAAAGAGATTAATAAATAAAATAATTTCTAATATCTTATTTTAAAAGTTATATATTTAATAAATTACTTTTACTTTTAATTAATTTTCAAAAAGCTTTATTCTAATAAATATAATTTTTATAATTATTAAATAGTCTTCTTAGTTAATAATATTATAATTAAAGGGTTAAATATTTATTAGAAATATACTTATAAATACTTAGTTAACCTAGTAAATAACTATTAACTAGAACTATTTATTTTAAGTAATTGTTTTTATTATTATTACTTTAGTTAAGATTAGTTTTTAATAAATTATTATTATAATAGTAAAGTTTAAAGTAAATTTCTTATATATTAATTATAGAAATACTTCTTCTATTTATATAATATATATATATTATAATATTACTATCTATATTATTACTTTCTATTTACTTTCTTTTGATTTTTATACTTATAATTATAATTATTATACTTTCTAAGTAGAATTATTCTAATATAAATAAAAGGAATAAAAGTAAAGATAATTATATACTAACTAATATATTAGATTATTATATTAATATATATCTTATTAAATATACTCTTTATAATCAAATAATATAAAGTCAACTCTCTATATATCTTTAATTACTTGTAAATATATATTATAAGAATAATATAAATAAATTTAATTCTCTTTATCTTCTAGTTTTATATTTTCTAATTATAAGATAGTTTTACTTTTAGTTAAGTTTAATAAAAGTATTTAAAATCTTACTATTTAGTTCTTATAAATAAATTTAGTTTTTATTTTACTTTTTTAATCTTCTTACTTTCTAATTACTAATCTTTTTGTAATTAGGTTTAGTTAAACTTTTTTTGCTTTTAGTTATTATAATTAACTTCTACTTCTAATTATATTAACTATATTTTTATTAATATACTAAGAAGATCTATTAGATTATCTCCTTCTTCTAATTATATAGAAATCAATTTAATTAATTCTATATTTTAAATAATTAATAAAGAGTTTATACTTTTATAATCTTATATATTTTATTATAATTTTCTTTTCTTTATTCTAAATATAACTATTCTAAATATTAAGTAAATATTTACTCTTCCTTTTAAATAATATTATATAAAAGTTCTATTTTATTTTTAAAAGCTAAAAAGTTATAAAATACTAAATATATCTATTAAAGTTTTATTAAATATATAGTTTATATCTAACTTAAATAGATTTTTTATAAATAATTATCTTATTACTTTTTTAGAATATTCTGATTAAAAGTTTTATTTATATATAAATTAATTTATTATATATTTTTTATATTCGATAATAACTTATACTAAATAATATATAGATATTTATACTTAATAATATACTTTTCTTATTTTTATTAATTAGATTATTCTTTATTTAAATTACAAAGTTATTTATAAAAAGTTTTATTTAATTAATCTATTTAAAAGTTAGATAATATTATTATTAACTACTTTTTAATCAAGTTATAATAATTATTATTCTAAATCTAGTATATATAGTTTATCTAATTATAATATTACTAAACTATTTAGAACTTCTTAAAGTTCTTATAAAGATTCTTATTTTAATTTTAATCTAATTAATCTTATAAATAACTTTGAGAATATACTTTTAAATAATTCTTCTAAAAAATCTTATAGTAGATTTATAATTAAAACTCTTTATACTAAGTAGTAGAATTAGTTTAATTTAGAAGAATATAAAGAAAAGTGTTTTATTCTTTATAAAACTTATACTTAAAATACTCTTTATAATAATAAGTAAAATATTTATTATAATTATAAATATTTTAATAAATCTAAAAGATATTAGTTTTATAAAATAAAGAAATATCAATTTATTCTAAAAAAGCTTTTTCTTTTTATTTAAACTTTATTAACTAAGTTTAAGAAGAGAATATTAAAGAAAATAATATTCTATATTTTATTATAATAAACTTATTAATTTTATTTCTAGGAATTTATAAAGACTAAAGTATATTTTTAATATTAGATAAAAGCTTTTAAAATTAATTTTAATAATAGGCTTTTAGATAATAAGTCTAAGAAGGAAGATATAAAAGTAAAAGAAGTTGATAATAAGAATAATAAGTTTAAAGATAATAATATTTTTATTCTATTTAAAACTCTTACTATTTATTTATTAAATCTTTATTATATTAAGAACTTTAATATACTTTCTACTTTTTAAAATTCTTTTTATAGTAATATACTCTTTATACTTTATATTAAGATAATAAATATATTTTAATTAATATAGATTATTATCTTTAATAATATTTATAAATAAAGTTCTACTTTATATTCTCTTTTTAATCTTATAAATAAACTAAGTTTATTTTATTATTCTCTTTATATATACTTTTTTACTACTCTTTATATTTAAAATACTCTTATTTTTATAAATACTTTAATATCTTTATTTAGTTAAGATCTTTTTAATATATAAACTTTATTTACTTTTCAAAGATTTTATTATAATATTAATTACTTTATTCGCTTTTTAAGTTCTTCGAATATATCTAAATTATTAATTATTTTATATAAGATATAACCTAATTTGATTATAAAGTTAATAGTAAATAGATTCTTTATAAAGAAAGTAAAGATATTAGTAATAATTAAGTTAAAATAATAATTAGATTCTAAAGAGATAATTTAGAATAAATTCTTTTAACTTTTATAAACTTAGTTTAAAAATTAGTTTTAAAAATTAAATCTATTTTAAGTTTAAAATCCTTTTATTCTTATAAAATATATAAAAAGTATTCTAAATTACTTTATATTTAACTTATAAAATTATAATATTATATTCTTAAATTAGAATTCTTATTTATATTCTTCTTTATATTATCTTAGATTATCTATTTATTAACTTATATTCTTCTAGATATTAAATTTATTAAAATATATTATATAAGATTATCTATCTATTAAAGTATATTCTTAATATAATTAGTACTTCTTGATTATTATACTTTAAGTTTTTAATAATAAATTAAGAAGAATAGAATAAAGTAGATTTTCAAGTAAAAACTTTAGTAGTTTTTTAGAAAATTAATTAATTTAATCTAGTTTTTCTATAAGTTTTAAGTATAAATTTATTATTAGATATTTATCTTAAAGCTATAAATCAAATAAAAATATTAATAAATAAAAGATTAATTAAAGATTATTAACTATTAAATTGAGTTTCTTAATTTTTCCTTTTATATTTTATAAGTTTAGATAAATATAAAAATATTTAAACTATTAATATATAAAGTTCTTAATAAAACTATTAGCTAATATATCTTTAATAAGAAGATAAATAATATTGAATAATTTCGTTATATATTTTTATCTTAACTATATATTTTAGATATTAATATATTATAGTTTAATTAAGATTTACTTATTTTCTTCTACTATTAATCTTATTACTTAGATATTATTATAATAGATAGTAATAAATTTAAAGATAATTAGATTAAATTCTTTTAATAATCTTTTTATAATTATAGTTTCTTTAATAATTTATTTTATATTAAGTAACTTAACTTTAATTATAGATATTATTATTATATTTTATTTTAATATTTTCTAGATAATCAATCTACTATATAATAATATTATATACTTTTAAAAAAATTATTTCGTTTTATTATTATTAGTAAAAAATATATCTAAAGTAATAAGTAATTATAATAAGTAATTTATATTATATTCTATAATAAAATATCTTATTCTCTATAGATAATTAATATAATAATCTACTACTTTCAAATATTTTTTTAATAGATTAGTTAGAAAGTAGAAGAGTTATAAAATTGTAAAAGCAATATCTATATATAATATAATTATAATATATAGAATCGATCTTACTTTCTTTTAATACTCTTTAACTTTCGATTTTATTATAACTCTTTTATTTTTCTTAAACTTTATAATTAGAAGTAGAGTATTTATAAAATTACTTTTTATAAGATTGAATTTCTAATTAATCTTCTTAATATAAATATTATAAACTAGTTATAACTTCTTCTAAATATAATTTCTAATTATTTATATCTCTAGAAATTACTTAGTATCGTTTATTTTATATAGTTTATATATAAAGTAAATACTATTTATAATTCTTTTAACTTCTTTTTTATAACTTTTATTATAAATTATTTAGATATTATTTATAAAAAATAATATTAATACTTTATAATCTTTGTTAACTAGTATATAAAGTTTATTTAAATATAACTTTATTTTTAAACTAGTTAGAGTTTTAGTAAAGTCTTTAAATTATATTATTAAAAAATCTTAAAAGTTATAAAGAATATAGTTAATAATTATAATTATACTTTCAACTTTGTATTTATCTAGAAGATAATATATAACTAATTCTTTATTTAGATTATATAGTATAGTTACAAAAGTATTAATTATATTATATTACTTTATTTTAAAATTAAATTTAATAACTATAATTATAATTATCTGAAAAAAATAAAATATAAGTATTATAATATATATCGACTTGATTATACTTTTAATTTAGAGATTACTTTTTATTATAAGATATAATCTATATTTAATAATAAATCTATCTTAATTAGTTTTATAAGTAAATACTTATTTAAAAGAGATTAGATTTATTATAACTAAACTTCTTGAGACTTTTCTTTATATATTATAAGATTTAAGATTATTAATCTCTTTATTATAATTAGCTTTAAATATTAGTTTTAATAAATAACTTTTAAAATCTTAGTAATATTTAAATACTTTAAGTATTTAGATTTTATAGATTTTAAATAATTATAATAATTTTATTATTATAACGATCTGGATATATTAAGTTTATTATATAAATAATTTTTATATATATTATACTAATCTTAGTTAATAGAGCTTATAAGATTACTTAGTAGTAAAATAGACTTATAAATATATTTAGTATATATATACTTTAAGTATATAACTTATATAACTACTATATATATATAAGCTTTTAAAGCTTTTTAACTCTTTTAACTTTATAGTTATTAATTTTAAAAATAGTATAATCTTTTCTTTTATTAGATTTCTATAATATATTATTATATTATTAATAACTTAATATTAATCCTTTTAACTAACTAATAACTTTCTAAATAATATTTTACTTATAATCCTTTTTATTTAAGAAACTATTAGAGTTATTAAAAGAAAATCTATTTTACTAAATAGTGATATAAATATTATTACTTTTATTATCTCTTTTATTCTTATTATCTACTTATTTACTTCTTTTCTACAACTTTTACTTCTACTTCTACTCTTCTTATAACTTCTTTTAAATTTTATTTTTATAAACTGATTTTATTTAATAATATATTTTCTTCTTAAGATATTGAATACAAAGTATTTAAGAGAAGTATAAAGATATTATAATAAGATTAAAACTTTATATCTAATATAATTCTCCTTCTAGAATATAAATATTCTAATAATTGAGAAAATATTAATAATAACTTAGAAGTTTAATATATTAATAATATCTCTATAAGTTTTAATATTAATATAGAAAAGAGAAATAAAGAAAAAAGTAAAGTAACTAATTCTTTATCTCTCTAACTTTAAAATCAAAACTCTATTTTATCTTTAATAAATAATAAGTTAGTTATACTAATTTAATTGATTCTAGAATTATAAATATAAGTTAAAATTTAATAAAAGTAGTTAAAGTTGTAATAAGTTTAAATTGTTAAACTAATCTTTATTTATATCTCTATTAATATTACTTTTAATATTATAATTACTTTTCCTTTAATATAACTTTAATAAGTATAATTTATAAAAAATTAATCGATTATCTTTATAAAGTAATTAAAGTTTATTACTAAATTAAAAGTTTCTAATAAATAATTATTCTAAAAAACAATTAAACTACTTATAAAAAAGATATTTAGATAATATAGTTTTAAATATAATTTAATAACTTTATATATTTATATCTAAAAGACTAATAAAGTTTATAATCTACTTTCTTATATATATTTAACTTATAACCTCTTTTTATTTAGTATTAATTTAATCCGACTTCTTCAAGTTATTAATCTTATTAATAAGCTTAATAATAATTTTAATATTCCTTTATCTTTATAGAAATATATAGTTTTTAGTAAACTAACTATATATATTCACTTTAATAAATACTAAGTTTATAAGTATATTAATAATTAAATTGAAGGTATTACTCTTAATTACTTTAAAAGTTTATTTTTATAAAAACTATCTTTATTTATAAAATAATTAGTTAAGAAGTTATATCTACTTTTTTATAATAATTCTAAATCTACTTTTACTAAAAGTAAATATTATATATTATTTATAACTACTTCTAAACTAATATCTTTGTTCAAGGAATTCTATTATTAATTTTGTATTTTAACTTCTATTAATAGAGTTTTAAAAAAGATAATTTAAAAAGATCTCTCTTTTAAACTTATTAAATATTACTAGAATTAGATTAAGTTAATCTAATATTAAACTATTTCTTTATAAGACTTAGTTTAGTATTTAAACTTTTTAAAATAATAAGATAATATTAATAAGTTATTAATACTACTTTAACTTATTTATATTTTTATAATATCTACTTTTATATATTATCTTACTAGTACTCTAATCAAAACTAATAAAGAAATTATTATTAATTAGACTAACTACTTTCTACTAAATTATAGAATTAATCTTAATTATTCTACTTTACTAGTATTAGTTAATCTTATTATAAATAAAATACTTTTTTACTTTATATTAAAAAATACTATACTTATCTTTTAAGATAGACTAAGAGATAACTCTCTTTTTAAAAGTATTTTTAACTATTTTTATAATAATACTTCCTATTATATTAATATTATTAATATTGATTTCTTTAACTAAAAAGAGGAATACTTTGATACTATAAACGAATAAAAGTAAGAAAATAAATATAAAGTTAAAGCTATTACTATTACTTATATAATTAATAATCGAATAAAAGATTATATTTAGTAAAAGATTTTTTATTAAGTAGAATTAAAAATATAAAATATTTAGATTTAATTAAACTATTAGAAAGAAAATATATAATATTCTTTTATATATTATCAAGAAATCAATATTTATTTTAAACTAAAACTTTTATTAACTTAGAAGTAAATAGCTTTACTTTTATTAATATTATATTCTTTAAAATACTTAATTTTATTTAGAAGGTTATAGTAAAAAGATTAAAAATACTTTTATTAATTAAAAGTTATAATAGTAAGAAAGGTTAAGAAATCTCTTATTATATTTATTTAAATCTATTTATTAATAGTCGACTTCAAACTTATACTCTCTTTTTAATTACTTACTTTATATACTTTATAATTCTTAAAAGAATATAGTTATTTGAAAATCAAATCCTTTTAAACTATAAATAATATTAACTATATTAGCTTATAAGTTTACTTCCTAGTTAAACTTACTTTTAATTTATAATATATATTTATATTAACTTTAATCTTTATATAATTAACTATAAATATTAAAAGAATATAAATTAATAAGATTATAAATTAAATAAGTATTAGAGATAATAAATTAGTATTGATTATTTAGATAATTAAATAACTATTCTAATACTTATATTAATAATACTATAATATACTAAAGTAAAAGAAATTTTATTTTACTTTGTAGTTTAAAAAGTTAAATTAATTTTTATTATAATTATACTTTCGATTTTATAATTATCTAAGTTATATAAGATATTCTTAAAAGATCAAGTTTATATATTTAAGATAATAAAAACTACTTTTAAGAATAAATAATTAATATAACTTTTAATTACTATTAGAAAATTTAAACCTTTTTAGAAACTTTAAGTAAATTGTTTAAAGAAGATTATTAACTTATATATAATCTCTAAAACTACTTTATATATACTCTACTATCAAGATAACTAGTATAAATTAAATACTACTTCGATTTATAAGATTAACTAACTATTTAAAAAGTAATAAACTAACTAAGAAAATAAATAAACTATTTTCTTATTATTTAAATAATTATATTCTATTTTCTAGTCTTAGTTAACTACTATAATCTCTTTATTCGAAATTGATATTAAGCTTCTAATCCTTAATAAATACTAAGAATTCTTAGTTATATTCTCTAAATTTAAATTAAATACTTTATTACTTTACTATCTTTATAACTATAAGATTATTTTAAAAGAAAGTATAAAAAATAAACTTTATTATAATTTATTATATAAGATATTAACTAAAGAATTAAAAACTATTAAAGAATATTTTACTAAGAATTTAATTAAAAGATTTATTAAACTAAATTAAACTTTATTTATTATTCTAATTCTCTTTATTAAGAAGTTAAATAGATTATTATACTTTTATATTAATTTCTAAATACTTAATATATTTATTTATAAAGATTACTATTTACTATTATTTATTAATAAAACTTTTATTTATATCTTTTATATAAAAATCTTTACTAAACTAGATATTAGATAAATATTTTATTATATTAAAATAGACTTAGCTTTAGAAGAGTATATTATATTCTATATATACTATAAAGCTTATAAATATAAAATTATACTTTTCGAATTAACTAATAGCTTTATAATATATTAATATTATATAAATAATATTCTCTTTAACTATTTAGATATTTTTTATATTATATACCTCGATAATATCTTAATCTACTTTGAAAATATACTTAAGTATAAAACTTATATTAAGCTAATCTTATAATATTTCTAAGATATAAGACTATAAACTAATTTCAAGAAATATAAATTTAATATTACTTATACTAAATATTTAAGATTTATTATCTCGACTAATAATATAGAAGTAAACTTTGAGAAAGTTATTATAATATAATAATAAGTTTATTCTTCGATAATAAAAAGTATATAATTATTTCTTAGATTTTATAATTTTTATAAATATTTTATTCGTAATTTTAATATTATAACTAAACTACTTATTAATTTAACTAAAGCTAATACTTTATTTTACTTTGATAAAAGTTATTAACTAGCTTTCGATATACTTAAGTATATATTAATAAGTATATTACTCTTTTAATATTATAATTACTTACTTCTTTATATATTAGAAATAGATATATTAGATAGTATTATAATAAATATACTTTCGTAGAAATATAGTAAAAACTAACTTTTTATAGTATTCTTCTTAAAAATAATATAATTAACTAAGTTAAATTACAAAGTATATAATAAAGAAATACTTATAATTATTAAATTATTTAATAATTAATAAACTAAATTTATATTAATTCTATATTAGATCTATATTTATACAAATTACAAAATATTAGAATACTTTATAACTACTAAGTTCTTAAATATATAATAAGTTTGATAAATTAAACTTTTTATAAATTATAACTTCTTGATTATATATTATTTAAGAAAAGATAATCTTTTTATAAATATACTAATTTACAGAGTTAATAAACTATTATTATAAAATAAATAAAAAAAGTAAGATAAACTATAATAACTTTTATATAATAATTAGATCGATCTAAAGATCTTTAATAATTTATTAACTAATATTACTATACTTGATATCTTCGACTTCTTTTTATCTTTAACTCTTCTTATTAATTATCTCTTTAAAGCTAATTATAATTTAAAGAGTTTATAAAGTTTAAAAGTCTAAACTATTTATAATAATCTTTATTTAACTTTTAAAAGTAATTTTCTTTTATATAATAATTATCTTATTATTTTTAATATTTAGAATCTCTATATACTACTTATTTATAAAGTATATAATTTTATATTAACTATATATCCTAGTATTAAGAAGACTACTTTTTTATTTACTAAACTATACTATTAGTATAGATTAATTATCTTAGTATATATATATATTTATAACTACTATATTTATTATAAAAGTTTAATTCTTTATAATAAAATATTAAAATTATTTCACTCTTTATTAATCTCTATATATATATAAGAATATATTATAATAGATTATTATAGCTTTAATAAAGATAAATATAATTTTAATAATATTCTAATTATTATTAATTATTTTAGTAAATAAATAATTATTATTTTATACTATAAAATAATTAATATTCGAGAATAAGCCTAGTTATATTTATAGTATATTTATCGATATTATAATCTACTTATAATAATACTCTTTAATTATAGTTTATAATTTATTTCCTTCTTCTAAAAAAAGTTTAATATAATACTTAGAACTTAGATTAAACTTTTAATTACTAACTACTTATAAATAGATAATCAAACTAAGATTTATAATTAGTATTTATAAAAGAGACTTTAACTTTTTATTAACTACTATTAAAATAATTAATCTAAATTCTTATTAATAATAGATTATACTTAGTTGATTTTACTTTATATATCTTTAAATAATATAAGTTTATTCGAGATACTATATAGTTGAGAACCGCGATATATATAGATTTAAAAAGATATTAATATATTATAACTTGTAGATAACCTTAATATTACTAATATATATATATATACTTAAAGAAATCTAGAAACTTTAAAATATACTTATTAAGTAATTAAGAAAGTTTAAAAGTATATAGCTTAAATAACTAATATATTATATTATTTGATTAATTTTAATATTAGTAATTATATCTAACTAGATATAAGATATTTACTTATTTAATAATCTTTTAAAAAACTTAATTTTCTAATAAATAGATATTTTAAGATTCTTATAAAGATTAACTACTTCTTTAAATTTAAATTATTTAAGATAATAAAGATATACTTTATATTCTCTATTAATAAATTAAGAAAGATTTTAAATAATCTACTTTCTAACTAAATTAATAACTCTTTACTACTTATTAATATTACTAATAAGAAGAAATAGAAAGTAAAGAAGATTTTTACTTATTATAAATAATATTAATCTTTAGAATACTATATATAATAGCTTAATTATAATATTAATTTAATATAATATAAAGTATTTAACTTCAAAATAACTTTATATTTACTTAATATATTTTACTTAGAAGACTTTTCTTTATTTAATTCTCTAATATTTTTTCTAAAGTAGTTATAATTATATTAAGTAGAAAAGAATAACTATAAGTATTTTAAAAGCGATTATCTTATAACTTTAGTATAAAAGTAATAGTTTTTTAGATAATTAGATATATAGTTATAAATAGATTTATAATAGTTTCAACTTACTTATTATATTTATTTAAATTTTTATATTAATTAATCTTCTTATATTTATTAGCTATTCTTATTTAATATAATTAGTAAACTTAAAATACTTAAGAGTAAACTTTTTTAGAGAAGAGAGTAATATAATAATCTAGATATATTAAATTTATTATATAAGTAATCTTTATATATATTATATTGATCTTAACTAGTAGAGCTTATAAGATTATTTAGTAGTAAAGTAGATTTATAAGTATATCTAGTATATATATACTTTAAATATATAACTTATATAACTATTATATATATATAAGCTTTTAAAGTTTTTTAACTCTTTTAACTTTATAGTTATTAATTCTAAGAATAGTATAATCTTTTCCTTTATTAGATTTTTATAATATATTATTATAATTATAAGTTTCTTAAATTTATTTATAATTACTATTACTACTATATTATAAAGTATTATAAAGTTTCTTTACTCTTTGTTTTTATCTATATTTAGCTAATTAAGCTAGAATATATTATAGAAATTATTAAACTTTTTAATACTTTATTTAGATAGTTAAAAGATAATTATATTAATAAAGATATTAATAATCTTTTTATTATATTAAGAATAATATCTTTTCTTTCTTTTTAATATATTAGTTAAACTAGATAGTTGAAAAGTAAATAGATTTTAATTAATTTTATTAATTCTATTTACTTTTCTTATTAGAATCTCGATTATAAATCTTAATCTTTTAAATAGTAGTTTAACTATTAGTATAATTAGTAATTAATTATTATCTAATTCTTTAAAATAAGATTCAATCCGATTGCTTTTATATAATTAATTATTATTATATAATATATATATAGAGTAATATAGTTTATTTTTAATTTAGAAAAGTATATATTTAGATACTTCTTTATCTAAATTATCTTTATATTCTCTATAGAATATATTAATTATATTAGTATATTCGAAGTCTATTTTACTTTTAAGCTTAAAGACTTTTTTAATTATTAATAAGTCTAAAAGAATAATAGTATTTAATTCTAAATTCTTTATTCTAATCTTTTCTAGATTTTACTTATTATTAATAAAGTTTATTACTTTTATACTCTAAATTTAATTTAGAATAATTAAAGTTCTATTATCTCTTTAATTTTTAAACTAATTATTAAAACTTTATATATCTAAACTATTTTCATTATTATCTAAATATAAATTATTATCTTTAAAGTAAATATTATTAGAAAGTATCTATTTATTATTATTAACTTTCTCTATTTTTAAAACTTACTTATAATAGTTTTATTTTTCAATATTTTCTAAAGCGAACTTCTTAATAGATAAAATAAGTTTAATAATATTATTACTTTTTAATATTAATCTATCTAGATTTTTAGTAATATTTATATTAAGGATTTAAATAAAGTTATTTAATAATTCTTTTAAAACTAATTCTTATTTCTTAATTACTTTAAAATAAATAATATTCTTATTAAACTAAATATTTCAAGTAATAATAATCTAATTAAATTTCGAAATCTATATTCTATAAATTAGTATATTAAGTATATAACTTATTAAGTATTTAAAATATACTCTTAGATTTACTTTATATTACTTCTTATTTATTTATATTTCTTATTCCTTATCGAAAAAGTAAGTATAATAGTTAAAATAGTAAATACTATTTTAGTTAGAATATAAGTTAATAGTAATTAATATTATTAATATTAGATTATATTAACGAAAGTATTATTTAAACTAATTATTAAAAACTTTATTTAGAATTCTAAACTTTTATTATTATAAAGGATTAATATTATATAAGTAAATTACTATTTATATAATTTCAGATTATAAGTTTATAAAAAGTTTTATTTAAGTTTATATTTTTATTACTTTAATAATAATCTCTTAACTTATATATTTTATTATACTATTTGATTTATAAGTATAAGCTAATTATAATTCTATTTCAATTCCTTTTATTTTAGTTTATTATTTAAACTTAGTATAACTATTAATTCTGATTACTAATATATTATTATTTTACTTAATAATATATATTGATAAGTAATACTATTATTTTATTTATACTTTAAAATTAGTAATAGTATAAAATACTTTATAATAAGTTTTATTAATTAGTAGGATTTTAAAGATTTTATTATTATATAGTTCTTTGATTAATAATAATTAGGAATATTTATTAAATAATATTAGAAAGTCGAATAGATCTTATATAACTTTATAAAAAGACTATAATAATTATTAGTCTTTTAAGTAATAATTAATTACTTACTTTGTATATACTTTTATATAATATTTATAATCGACTTTTAAAATCCTTTTAATTTTTATACTTCTTACTTTATTTACTAAGTATTTTAAAACTTTTTATTTTAGATATTCAACTCGATTATATTATATTTATACTATATTTACTTTATTAGATAGTAAGTTATATAATTACTTAAATAGTCTATTGATTTTATAGTAAATAGCTAGATATATTATTATAATTTAGTTTATAGAAATATTATTTAATATATTTAAATAGGAAATAACTTTCTTAAATTAGAAGAAGATTAGGTTAAACTTTTATATAAAAGGTATAATAATTATATTTTTCTCTAATATACTATATCTTAAAGTATAGTTAAGTTTATAAAACTATAAGTTTACTTTTACTAGTTAAAACTCTGAAATAATATTAATATAAAAACTAAGAATAAAAGTTATATTAATTAAAACTAAGTTCTTAATTTTAAATTCTTTTAATCTAATAAAGATATTCTTAATAATATAAGTATTATATCTAATAATTAAAAGTAATAAAATTCTATATTTAATAAAATTATTATTATTAAACTTAATAAACTTCTTACTATCTAATAAAGAAATATTATTAACTAAATATATAATATTATAATTATTAAAGAGAGTTAAGTTAGTTAGATAATACTTTTTAATAATAACTAGAGTAAAGTATATACTAGGATTATTAGTTTATATAAAAGAAAAATAGATAATTACTATTATTACTTTTCTAGAGAATAGAGATAGTAAACTATTTATTATTAATATATTAGCTAATAAAATCTCTTTATTCTTTATAATTTTTCTAATATTATTCTATTTAAAATTCTTAAATCTTTCTTTAACTTTCTTAATATTATTAATATTAAAGTTCTCTTTAATTAGTTTTTCTTATAATATATTTTTAAATATATTATAGTTCTCTAATTTCTAAAAATATTTATTATTTAAATTTGAGAATTACTCTTTAGAGTAATAAGAATAGAGTTTATTTCGATTAGTTAAATCAACTTTATTAGAAAGAGTTATAATAATTATTAATTCTATTATACTATTATTAATAGTTATTATATATATACTTTTTTCTTTTAGTTTATATACTTTATTTATTAGTTAAATCTTAAAGAGATTAATTACTTTATTAAAAATTATAACTAGTTTTCCTTATTTTTATCTTTGATTAATATATTTAAACTTTTTATTTACTTAGATTAGTTCGAATTTAATTTTAACTATTTTTAAGAAGATAATTATAGTAAATATACTAAAAACTTTATTTAAATTATAAACTTATACTTTACTAAAAACTTGAATCTACTTCTAATATTAATCTAATAGTAATCTTTAACTATAATAAACTTAGTTAAATACTTTATTATATTCTATTTGAATATTAAGAATAATTAATAACTTATTTAATATAAAATATTCTTTAAATAAGTAGATATAACTTTAAAGACTAATTTTATTATATTTAGTATTATAGAGATTTTAATTAATTAAAAAGTTTTTATCGATTATTAATTTAATTTACTTAAAGACTATTAAGAAAGCTTTATAATATTAATTAAACTTTAGCTTTTAAAAGTAGTAATCTTAATTTGAAGATAAATATTCTTTTCTAATATTTATAATAATTAAGTAAATAAATAGAGAAAGAAGTAGTAGTTAAAGATTAATAATAGAAGAATTAATATTAATTGATTTAGCTACTAGTTAATTATTATTATCTATTTTAATTATTATTATATTATTAATAGTTAATTAAATTACTAATATATTGAATAAATACTAATAAAATTAAATTAACTAATTATATTTAATTATTTATTAAATATATACTCTATTCTTTATAGATTTAAAAGAGATTACTACTAATAATATTATAATAAATTAGTTAATATTAAGTTTAGAATCTAATTTTAATTCAACTAATATACTAGTTAATCTATTATAAAATTCTAGATTAATTAGATATTAGATATATTAGATCTAAACTTAGTTTCTTAGTTTTATAAACTATATTAGCTATTATTAATAATTATATAATTTAATACTATTAGTCTTTTTAAAGTAAGATATTATAATTGAAAAGAGAGGTTAAAGTAAAAGTAATTATATAAGAGATAATTAAAAAAAGTAGTTATTTATAATAGCTAGTAAATAGATAAATTTATAAAAGAATTTATATTAAACTAGGCTTATAACTATTAAGGTTATTAATAGCTAAGTAGAGGAATAATAGGAATAAAAGTAGTAAAGTAAAAATTAACTATTTCTTCTTTAATTAAGAATCTTTTTTTCTTTTATAGAGATTCTTAGTTAAGAGAGAATAATATTAATTATATTAATTAATAATAAAGAATAAAACTTTTAATTATTACTTTCTAACTAATTCCTTTAACTAATTTAATTTTTAGTTAATTCCTTTAACTATCTAATTAATAAAGTATTAATAATATAATTATAATAATCAATTAGAATACTATCGAATCTTATATAAAGTAATAATTATATTATCAAACTAATTATATTAGTTAATTAGTATTAATATAATTATCAAGTTAAATAATATTTTTTATAATAACTTCTTTATATACTAGAAATAAATATATTAGATAATATTATAATAAATATACTTTTATAGAAATATAATAATAATTAACTCTTTATAGTATTCTTCTTAAAAATAATATAGTTAGCTAAGTTAAATTATAAAGTATATAATAAAGAAATACTTATAATTATTAAATTATTTAGTAACTAGTAAACTAAGTTAATATTAATTTTATATTAAATCTATATTTATATAGATTATAAAATATTAGAATATTTTATAACTACTAAGTTCTTAAATATATAATAAGTTTAATAAATTAAACTCTTTATAGATTATAACTTCTTGATTATATATTATTTAAGAAAAAATAATTCTTTTATAGATATATTTATAATAATTATATAATAAGTTGTATATATATAATATATATTTAAACTTGCTAAATAAGGTTAAATAACTAATTAGAATATTATATTAAAAGTATTATTAATTATTAGTTTTAAGTTAAATAAATTATTTAAAGTTTTATTCTCTCTTTATATATAACTCTTCTTTTAGTAATTTAATATTCTAAAATCGATATAAATCCTTTTATAATATATCTATTATATTATATTAAACTCCTTTTACTTTGATATATAATATTATCTTCTTACTAAAAGTAGTATTATTAATACTTAATTAGAAGGTAATCTATATATAAATATTTTATTAAAAGGTAATTAGCTTTCTTAATCTTAATCTTTTCAGATTTTTTATAAATAATAAAAGTTACTAAATATCTAGTAAAAATTATAAATTCAAAGTTTAGATTTATATATTATTATTAAAGAGATAATTATAAAAAGACTTAGTTAAAAGTTCTTTTATATAATCTTTCTAGACTTTATAAAGATTTTATAAATAGTTATATTAAAACTAGTTAGTAGATTAGAGTATAATAAAAGTTAGATTATAATTTTAAAGCTAATATTTAAATATTAATATTCGAAACTTATTAGAGTTACTTTGTATATTAATACTTTATAACTAATTATAACTACTTTTTACTTCTTGATTTAGATAATATTCCTAAATCAAAATAATTAAATAAATATTTCTCTTCTTTTTCTTAATTCAATAAACTTTAGTTAATTACTTAAGATTTTTTTACTAATCTTTATACTAATTATTATTTATTAGATTATCTTTTATTTCTATATTTAGATATTCTACTTAAATTTACTTCTTTATATATAATAAAAATTCTTATTTATAAGTAACTTCCTTCTTATTTATTTAAAGTAACTATATTTATAATTACTTTATTTACTTATTATTTCTCTCTTTTCTTTTTTAGAGATAATAAAATAGTTAATTATTAATAAGATAGTAACTAAGTTTATAATATTATATTAATAGCTTAATATTTAAATTAAAGACTTTGTAAATTAGTTATAAGTTATTTATATTAAAAATACTTTTTTCTATTCTCTTTACTTTCGTTTAAATATATAGTTTAAACTATAAGATGTAAATAAATTTAATAGTTCTTACTTTAATATATAATTACTAGTTATTAAAACTAAGTTATAAGTTGATAATAAAGTTATAAGAAATAAAACTATTAAATTCTATTATATCTTCTTAAACTTTAAATTGAATATCTAAATATAAGTTCTTTCTTTTATTAATAAATCCCCTTTTAATTATAAGAATATTTTTAATACTTTATCTTTAGTATATAAAAACTTATATTATATTAAGGAAGTATTTACTTATCTATATATAATTTATTAAGATATTAATTCTTTAAATAGCTATATTACTAAGTTTTAGTATATTTTATATAAAATAAATAAAAAGAGTTAAAATAATAATAAGAAAATCAATACTTTCTAATTTAGTTTAAACTTGATAATTATATAATAACTTGATAATTAGTTATATAAACCTAATAATTTTAAAGAGTTTATATATTTTATATAATATTTTATAAGTTTATATTTATTTATATCTATATTTATACCTCTAGTTTAGTCCTAGTAGTAATAGCAACTACTTTACTTTATTTATAATTAATCTTATTATCTATAAGTATTATTATCCGAATTTATAAATATAAGTATAATTAAGATTAAAGAATAAATTAGAGATAGATTAGATTAAAGAATCTTCTTTACTTTACTTTCTTTCTTTCTTTTAATTTATTATTATTTAAAACTTTAAGTTATTCTTTTAAAAATATTTAAGAGTAAGCTTTTTTAAAGAGAGAAGTAATATAATAACTATATAATAAGTCGTATATATATAGTATATATTTAAACTTATTAAGCGAAGTTAAATAATTAACTAGGATATTATATTAAAAGTATTACTAATTATTAGTTCTAAGTTAGATAAACTATTTAAAATTTTATTCTCTCTTTATATATAACTTTTCTTTCAATAGTTTAATATTCTAAAATTAATATAAATCCTTTTATAATATATCTATTATAATATTAATTTATAAAGTCGATAAACTATTATTATAAAATAAATAAAAGAAGTAAAATAGATTATAATAACTTCTATATAATAGTTAGATTAACTTAAAGATCTTTAATAAACTATTAATTAATATTATTATATTTAATATCTTTAACTTCCTTTTATCTTTAACTCTCTTTATTAATTATCTTCTTAAAGTTAATTATAATTTAAAAAGTTTATAAAGTTTAAAAGTCTAAATTATTTATAATAATCTTTATTTAACTTTTAAAAATAATCTCCTTTTATATAATAATTATTTTATTATTCTTAATATTTAGAACCTCTATATACTACTTATATATAAAATATATAATTCTATATCAATTATATATTCTAGTATTAAGAAGATTATCTTTTTACTTACTAAATTATACTATTAATATAGATTAGTTATCTTAGTATATATATATATCTATAATTATTATATTTATTATAAAAGCTTAATTCTTTATAATAAGATATTAAAATTATTTCACCTTTTACTAATTTTTATATATATATAAGAATATATTATAATAGATTATTATAGTTTTAATAAGAATAAATATAGTTTTAATAATATCTTAATTATTATTGATTATTTTAATAAGTAAATAATTACTATTCTATATTATAAGATAATCGATATTCAAAAATAAGTCTAGTTATATCTATAATATATTTATCAATTTTATAATTTACTTATAATAATACTTTTCGATTATAATTTATAATTTATTTCCTTCTTTTAAAAAGAATTTAATAATATATTAAGAATTTAGATTAAACTTTTAACTATTAACTATTTATAAATAGATAATTAAACTAAGATTTATAATTAGTATTTATAAAAGAGACTTTAACTTTTTATTAATTATTATTAAAATAATTAATTTAAATTTCTATTAATAATAGATTATATTTAATTAATTTTACTTTATATATCTTTAAATAATATAAGTTTATTCGAAATATTATATAATTAAGAATTATAATATATATAGATTTAGAAGGAAAATAATTTATTATAACTTATAGATAACTTTAATATTACTAATATATATATATATATTTAAAGAAATCTAGAAGTTTTAAAATATATTTACTAAGTAATTAAGAAAGTTTAAAAGTATATAGTTTAAATAATTAATATATTATATTACTTAATCGACTTCGATATTAATAATTATATTTAACTAAATATAAGATATTTACTTATTTAATAACTTTTTAAGAAGCTTGATTTTCTAATAAATAGATATTTTAAAATCTTTATAAAAGTTAGTTACTTTCTTAAATTTAAACTTCCTAAGATAATAAAGATATACTTTATATTCTTTATTAATAAATTAAAGAAAGCTTTAAATAATCTACTTTCTAAATAAATTAATAACCTTTTACTACTTATTAATATTACTAGTAAAAAGAAATAAGAAGTAGAAAAGATTTTTATTTATTATAAATAATATCGATCTTTAGAATACTATATATAATAGCTTAATTATAATATTAATTTAATATAGTATAAAGTATTTAACTTTAAGATAATCTTATATTTACTTAATATATTCTATTTAGAAAACTTCTTTTTATTTAGTTCTTTAATATTTCTTTTAAAGTAATTATATCTATATTAAGTAAAAGAGAATAATTATAAATATTTTAAAAGTAATTATTTTATAACTCTAATATAAAGATAATACTTTTTCAAATAATTAGATATATAGTTGCAAATAGATTTATAATAATTTTAATTTACTTTTTATATTTATTTGAATTTTTTTATATTAATTAATCTTTTTATATTTATTAGCTATTTTTATTTAATATAATTAATAGACTTAAAATATTTAAAAGTAAACTTTCTTAGAAAGGAGAATAGTATAATAATCTAAATATATTAAACTTACTATATAAATAATCTTTATATATATTATACTAACTTTAGCTAATAGATTCTTAAGATTACTTTAATAATAAAGTAGATTTATAAGTATATTTAATATATATATATTTTAAATATATAACTTATATAATTACTATATATATATAAGCTTTTAAAACCTTTTAACTCTTTTAACTTTATAATTATTAATTCTAAGAATAATATAATCTTATCTTTTTTTAAATTCCTATAGTATATTATTATATTATTAATTAAATATATTATATTATAGTTATTTAAAAGAGTAAAATTTATTAAATAATATTTATTAGTAATAATTAATATAAAGTATATATTAAGATTATTAATATTTATTAAAAAGAAGTTAATAATTATTATTATCACTTTTTTAAAAAATAGTAATAAGAAAGTAATTATATTAGTTATTAATTATTATAATCTTTTCTTAATTATAATCTTCTTTAAATTATTTTATTAAAATAGTTTAAACCTCTTTTTAATTTATTTAATTTTAACTATATTAAATTTCTCTTTAATTAGTTTATTTTTTAATATTCTTTTTAATTATATATAATATTCTAGTTTCTAAGTATATTTATTTTTTAAGTTAAAGAATTAATTTTTTAAATAATATAAATAATTCTTATTTTTTTTTAAATAGTTTATCTTTATTATTTAAAGTTTTAAATTTAGATTTATCTTTTTTATTTAAAATAGTCTCTAATTTTAATATATCTTTAATAAAGATTATTATTATATATATATTTTTTCCTTTAAACTTTTAAGATTTATTAACTAATTAAGTAACGAGAATAATATTTAAGTTATAATAAAAACTTAGTAAACAAAGTTTTATTTATTAAGTTAAAACTCTAATAAATAAGTTATTAACTTTTTAAAACTTTATTAAGTAAGTTGAGAAAATAAAAGTTTAATTTATAATTTATAGATTATTTACAATTTATATATTACTTATTATTTAATAGATTATTTATTACTTAATAAATTACTTATTATTTAATAAATATTTATTATCTAGTAAATAATAACTTAAGTTATAAGTAATAAATAGTTTATAAAATAATAAATAATAATTAATCTATTATAAAAAAGATTATAATAGAAGTAAGAATTTATAAGTAATATTTTAATTAAATAATATTATAAATTTAATTTTAATATAGAATATAATAGAAAGAATATATAATTTTTTAATCTAAAATAAGTTTTAAATTCTAAATAACTTACTAAGCTTTTAATAACTTATTATTTTATTATTTACTTAGTTTATAAAGATTTAATAAATAGAATAAAAAGTAGAAAACTTAATCTATAAAACTTTATATTATAGTTTAATAATATTTACTTAGTTTAAAGTTTAAATAAATTAATTAAACTATTAGTTTATAATAATTCGTTTTAACTTTTTATTTATTTATATTAATTTAATCTTAACTTTAATTACTTTTAAAAAGATAGTTATTATAATTGTTTTTTTTAATTTTTTTTAATTAATAAATATATACTTTATTATAAATTATATTTTACTTCTTATATTAATTATTTAGTAATATTGAATTATAATATATTTAATTGAAGATATTAGTATATTCTCTTTAATTATTAATAAGAATTATTAATTTAGATAATATTAAATAAATCTTAAGTAAATAAATAGTCTTGTGAAAAGTAATATTATTAATATTAATACTTTAAAAACTATAATTAATAAGAAAGTTTATATTTATAATTACAAAGATTTATATATAAATATCTTCGAAGACTTTATAATTTAAATAATATAGTTAGGTTGAAGATTAGAAAAATATTATAACTTTATATAAAAACTTTTACAATTTTATATTAATTAACTTCTTATACTTTATATTAATTAGCTAATAACTAATAATAAAAATATTATTAACTTATATAAAAATAATATAACTTTATATTAACTAGCTAGTAATTAATAATAAAAATATTATTAACTTATATAAAAATATTATAATTTTATATTAACTAACTAGTAACTAATAATAAAAATATTACTAATTTATATAAAAATATTATAACTTTATATTAACTA
>JANHAA010000157.1:46286-76292 GCA_026225975.1 Clarireedia hainanense | reverse complement strand
AAAAAAAAAAAAAAAAAAAAAAAAAAAAAAAAAAAAAAAAAAAAAAAAAAAGCAAGTCTCCCTCCCTCTCTCCGTCCCTCCTTTTCTCTCGCCCCAAAAAGGAAACAGGCTTGAAGTTCACAACGCGCCGCAAGCGAACAGAAAAAATGCAAATGCAAAATCGCGCGTCACCCCTCCCCTCCCCTCTTACACCTGCCGCACTTAACTTAATGCATACATGTAAAAGTAAATCGTAAACATGCAGTCAGACGAGACGACGACGACGACGACGACGACGACGACGAACGATGACGATGACGATGTTGATTCTTGGGGGTCTGGTGTAGAGATGTGGGATTTATATTATTCTATATATATATATATATTGTTTGTATTCTGTATACAGTATTCTGCGTGGGCATTGTATTCTGTATATGCGCAAGATATTTTTTGCTTTCAAATTAACCTTACCTGGGACGTTTGGACTTTGACTTTGACGTAACTTGCAGTTCATTCCGTAGTTTGTTTGAGCGTCGCCATGCCCCACCTCCCCTCTTCCGACCCCTCTCCCCTCGCTCGCTCGCTCGCTTCGACCCTCTTTCGGGAGCCCGACGAACAAGTGGTACCGACCGGGCTGTGGCACGGTCTTTGGAAATGTCTGGGTGTGTGTGGACAGACAGTAGATCTCCTGGGCCGCGAGATGCAGGTGGGTGGCCATATTGGGGAATATCAGAGTGGCAAGGACGGCAAATAATATGTATATGTATATGTATATGGTTGTTATATGTATATGTATATGGTTGTTATATGTATATAGTTGAATGAATGAATGAATGAATGAATGAATGAATGAATGAATGAGTGATTGATTGATTGAATGTGGCGAATGCTTTTTCCGTGTTGGTGTTGTATTGTGCTCCGCAAGAAAAATGCTTTTTGTGATGGTGGTGCGAGGGACGATCGACATCGACATCGACATCGGCATCGACATCGGCATCGGCATCGACATCAATATCGACATCGACATCGACACAACGACGACTACCGTTTAACTTTTCTGTCCGGATTTGATCCCGACGATGATCGGTGACTACTTTAGCAGTCACCACAGAAGCCTCTCGCAATGACGCCGCTCCAAAGCAAGATTGACCTATCGGAGCGTAGCACCCGGAGATGGTAAAAATGCATCTTCTACTTCGCATAATAATATATACAAGTATATGATCACCAAGTATAAGTATATTGACGTATTTCGCAGACGATTAGTAATAGCCTCCTCGTAGTCAATTTTTCCGGATTCGGTGGAATATCCTCGATTTCCAATTGAAACGCTCGTCAATGCTTGGTCTTGTCGTCACTTTTTGCTTTTGCTGTGAGGAGGATCGCCCGCGAATAGTCTCAATGTGACGCTTACCCCGCTTCCTCCAACTATCCTAGGGCCTTCTTTGCCTGGCTTTCACCCACACACACACCTTTTTTTCTTTCTCTCCATGTAAGCAGCTAGTCAGACCTGTCTTAGATCTTCCTTCTAGTAGCCGATAAGAAGACTCGTCACGAATCCAACTGCTCATCTAAGCAAGACCGCTGCTCGGTGATTTAATCGCGCGTTTACGTAGAGTCGAGGAGGGCAGGGTGGAATGGACAAGCAGAAACGAGCATCTAGCATGGAAAACCGCTGGTCGCAACCCGATCAACCATTGGCTAGCCGGAAACCCAACGTCTGGCTTAGATTAAAGGCGTCGTGCACTGGGCTGATCCTGATCCTGATACAAATGACCGACGGAATGAAGAGAGAAGCTGGGGACTTAGGACTGCTCGGATTGATTTCGTTTCGTGCCATTCCTGCTGCATACCCTCAGGTTGCACGGCAGGATCACGGTGGATAGACGGATGAATGAAAGTTCATGGCAGTGATGATAATCCGTCTTTTCCTTTCTCTCAACCGGGCTTTCTGGACACAGTGCAGATGGTGATATGATAGAGATGCGGATACTGCATTCCCAATTTCTGCAGCCATTGAATGCGTTGCAGTGGCTTCACGTGCCGTTCCCAAACACCAGCCTATCGTAGTCCCCGACCCCTACGCTGTCGCACCGCGGTTGAGCATGCCATGTAATGTCAGCGCGTCGAGAGTCGTGGCAACTTGCATCCAAGGAGGAACAAGAAAGACGGGAAACTGCTTTTCATTGCCGGGACTGGAGCAGACCCCTTGACCATTTCCCTTAGGTTGGTTCTGCGAGGGAAGGATACACAAAATCAGTTTCCGGCATCTGGGCGTCGAATGGTGATGGGAAAAAATGCTCCGTGATCAACAAGGCCTAGATGGCCGGGAGTGAAGCTCTTGTAATGATTTGAGAAGGGCAAAACCTCCGGGTCCTAGATCACGATGGCTTCAAAATTGACTTTTTGGTACATTTTCGACGTGTTCGGGGCGTCTTGGTTTTCTACTCTTATTTGCGGTGAAGTCGTGCTTGGTACATACGAAGTATAGTATTAAGGACTTCCCCGAGAGGCGAGGCATTTACCGGGGTGTTCGGCAAGGTCGCAAGCTTACTTTGTACATACTACCTTTATTCATGGGGGGAATAGTAGTAGAGAGGCCGGTACTAAAAATGGACTTGGAGTGGATGTTTGATGGAGTGATGTGATGTCAGTTTCTAAAAAGGAGTCGTGAAGCTCTAAACCTGGGCACGCTGGGATGGCTTGGGAAAAACCAAGGGGGCGAGGGGCAAGGGCAAGGGGCAAGGGGCAAGGGGCGAGGGGTCTCCAGTCTCCCATCCGAGGGGAAGCTTCGGAAAAATGATCACGAGTTCAACGTCGACGGCGCGCTATCAAGTAAAGCATTAGGAAAGAGTGGAGCCTTTCACGAGCGGATCCCATGAGGTTGAGGGGATCCCAGTTGCTTCTTACTTGGTACTTACCAATTGACGCTCGACGCTCCCTTTCTCATCTGGTTCCTGAGTGCAAAAAGGCGAAAAGCGAAAAGCGACTGTGCAAGCGGCTGTACAAGCGGCTGTACAAGCAACAGGCATTCGCTTTTCTTGTTGGATCCCAGCCACTCACTCTCCAATTGAGTGTTACAAGTGGTTGAAAAGGTTGGGAAGCTCTGATTGCATGCGCCCATGAAACCCCCCAAATCAAAAAGGATGCTTGGTACTTCCGTCGATGGAGACAGAGCTTGGCTGGGCACCACCCTACGGTGTATAAAATCCAATCTTTGGGATTCTTTCACGCCTCGTGACCGATCAAAAAAAAATATTAAAACGGGTCCCACATCGGCGTCGTGTTCGTTACTGTGTTGGCTGGGTTTGCATCTTACTTACTGTCCAGTGAGTATCCGGCTCGAGAATCAGATGCGCGAGGAGCGACAGTGTTGCCAGTCACTTTACTGTACGAAGTAGGTTCGGCGGGAAACCCTGGATTGGTATATTACCACGTTGCCGGTATCCTCAATTTATTGGGTCTCGGAAGGAGGAAAGATATGGACGGAGATGGAGATGGAGATGGACATGGACATGGAGATGGAGCGATGTCAATAGTCGTTTTCCTACTTGGGGTGTGCCCTTGGCGGCTATAAACTTCCGCTTTCGATATTGGATTTGATGTTGATACAGGAGCATGTTCGTGAAGCATGACTGGCTAAGCTTAGAGAGACGTTGTGTCGCCGGATAGGTAGAAAGGGAAAAATCGAGTCCGTGCTGATGTTGTCCCAAGCCCGTCCAAGCCACCATGTATATCTCTGAGCACTGGGATGCCTCGCATGTACGGTGCTACGGTGCTACTGTGCTACTGTGCTACTGTACGACTGTACGACTGTACTATTGTACTTTGGAGCCGTGTAGTAGGTAGGTATTCGAGCGCACAGCACTAAGCATGAGACAGCCACCAGGACCTCGAACAGCTATCTGCATTTCTTGGCCAAGCCAGGGACCGGGTAAAAGACAACTTTCGTTGCTTGGAGATAAACAGTCAGTGACTGATTCGTGCTTTCATTGTCCTACCTAGCTTGTTTCTCTTGAACACAAGTACTGTATGTATGTATGTGTATGTATGTATGTAGGTAGGTAGGTAGGTAGGTAGGTATATATGTATATATGTATGTATGTATACTGTATGTTTATATATGTATGTATACTGTATGTCTATATATGTATGTATACTGTATGTCCATGTATACTGTATGTCTATGTATGTATGCGATTCCTCCTACAGTCTATCGATCGTACTAATTCCTGAGAGATTCAAAGGCTATTACTAGTCGGAGTCTGGTGCGACCTGGCCCGTGCTTGGTATTCCCTGACGCGCCACGAGCCACGAGCGTCCCCAATATACCAAACCCGACTGGCGAAGGAGATTTTGGGGTAGGGCAGACGTAGCAAAACGACCCAAAGCCAGTCAAGGCAGTGGGTCGCATCAGATAGAGTAGGCGACGACGAGGTAACTTACTATAGATTGTTCCCGCGTTTCGTTACACACACACTGAGCCGCACGCTCGTCAAGGGAAGTCCTTGGAGATACTTCGTAGATGTTCCTGACAAAACGGTGGCTCATGATCCTCCTACTCGTCTCAACCCCCCACAGCTTGATAAGAGTCGCAGAAAGACTGTCGTGGGTGCCAAGGACCGGGTACTCATACTGGTTACGACAGGCCAGATGCACAAAGCATACAGTGCACTGTACTTTCGTACGGGTGTAACTATCCACCGTTAATCTATCTCTGAGCAGGTTGCCGACCCCGGAGTGCCACAGGATTCGTATTCCTCCATCAGACTAAGAATCGAATATGCCGATGTCGTGTCTTTCCTGAATCCTTAGAAACAGCTTCTGTGCAGGTTGGATCCGAGAAATCGATACCAGTATTGACCGCTCGAAGTCTGATCCGAGTCTTTGACAAAGAAGAGGTCTCGAAACAGTCCAGGCGCGCTAGAACGACTCGGGTAAAGTGGCCCGAGATATCGTACCTTGGGTGCTCGTTACGAACAGGAACCGCCACGAAGAGGATGACATATAAGAGCTAATGCTCTGTGACTCTGCGACACCAATATGCTGTATCCCAAATCTCAACCCACTGGATGGTACTTGTTGTCTTCCTTTATATATGTGCTCCCATGATACTGCAATGCATATTATACCCAAAGCAGGAATTAGCTTCAGCTCCTGGCAGCGACAGTGGCACAATTATCCAATCGAGAGGGTTCCTATGGAGCTAATCGTCAAGGGGCGATCTCAACATGCATATTCGAACTGCGATATGCTCATGCAATCCAATCTGTTTCCGGACATGTCACGGGTCACGGGTCACTTTATTGTCGCTACGATGGAGAATGAAGATGCAGGTCTGGCATGAATGCGCTACCGCATGGTTTTTTTGGGGGTTTCCGACCCCCATTGATGATGATGACGATGATGCTCAGACGCTCGAACTGGAGCGCGTGCTGGTGCATCAAAATTGACCCCATGATCTCTTTTTTTTTCCTGGTCCCAATTGAGCGTTGTCCATTTCGAGCATGATGGAACATATGGAACACATGGAGCACATGGAACACAGTCTGCAGACAAAGCAAAAAGATGGAGTTGTTGGCATGTGTTTGTACTGCAGAATCAAGGACATGGTGAGATCGACAAAGAAAAACGAAGCAGAATTGATCCGGTTCGGGAAGTGCGAGTGGTTTTTTTTCGTCCTACGCTTCATGTACCATCCATCCACCTACTTACGATGTCGATTGAGTTACCTCTTGTTGAATATTTGAATATTCCGTAATGGTTGTCGTAGTCTGGAACGAGGATCTCCAGATGGATAGCTAAAGAAAGGTAGCTAGTTGTGGCTGTAGCTTTGGCTGTAGCTTTGGCTGTAGCTTTGGCTGGCTACGCGCTTGAGCCATATTCTCAAAGTGTTTCATGTGGATGAAAATATACTTGGTAAAAGGGATCTAACGGTACTAGGGAGTTGATTGATCGGGATGTTGTCAATTGGTGAGAACAAAACGACATTGATATCAAACTCTACATGGTCAAATGCCCGGCCCCCAACTCCGTAGAATGTTGAACCCCTCATTGATCGTCCGGCATAGACAAATGCATTAACCATCACCACCGACTAGGGAACAAAGAGCAGAGAGGTACGGCCGGATCACATAACTAGCATCTGTAATCTGTAATCTGTAATTTCTACAGATTTATGTGCGTGGAGTAAGCCTTAATCTCGGACACAAGTCGTCAATCGGATTGTCTTTGATTCACATCTTCATCATACATAACTATCCTTTCTCCCCTTTCCCTTGCCCCTGTTACTGCAGGAAGAAAAAAAAGACACAACACCTGGACAGCTCGCACCCACAACGTCAGTTCGACAACGCTAAAGGATTAAGCGACCGCATTAGCACCAGTTAGCAATTTCGAGGTGTCCCTTTCCCCTCCACCTTTCAAGGGAAAGGGAAGAAAGAGAGAGCAAGGGCAGAGAGCAAGGGAAGAGAGCAAGGAGGCATGATGGAGCAAAAGGCATCTGGGAAAGCAAGGAAGAACATGGCAACATCATTCGCAGATGAGAAGGAAAAACCCCTCCCCCTCTCCATCCAACCCTCCCCCTCTCCATTAAACCCTCCGTACCTACCGCAAACCCATAGGACCAGCTAGGTATGCTCCGTGCATTAGACGACACACTGCAAGATAATATCACGATGGTTTGTTGTCATGATTGTACCAAATGGACAGTGAGCGAGGCAAATATAAAAATGAATCAATCCCATAACTCCATGTAGAACCGAGTCGGACCATATACCCAAGAAGACCTCTTGGCTCCGTCCGATTTGGGACGGTAGTGTAGTGTACAGTAGAACTACATGTAGTCGACCTCGAAATTCTGCATTTCTCCATTCTCTACTTTGGAATCTCCCAAGCTCCATGATACCTTCTCAGCTGTAACTCCGTGCCTTCTCGAGCTTCAACACACGGAAACCGAAGTAGAAACCGAAGTAGAAACGGCCAAAGAAGAAAAGTAAAGAAAGAAAGAAAGAAAGAAAGAGAGAGAGAGAAAAACGATGATTCAGTAGAGGAGAAAAGAAGCAAACTGCATCATCGGCAAATCCGTCATATTATCTCTCTCCCCCTCTCTCCCCTCTCTCCCCCTCTCTCTGAACTTACCTCTTCCTCCCGCTCTCCCTCGACTTGTCCATCCATCCCGACCGCCGCCGCCGTTGATACCTACGTACGGCTACTACCTACATACCTACGTACGCCTACCACCTACACAACTATCTCCCTAACCGACCAGCGACCAGCGACCAGCGACCAGCGACCAGCGACCAGCGGCCTCCTCTCGAATTACATGCATCCGCCATCACACTCCCCTGCCCGATCTTTTTAGAGCACAGTGTACAGTTTCCTCCCCCTGGCCTGGCTTCCCGGCCCCCTCTTCCTTCTGCCCCCCTTTGCTCCTCATCGGACGGGCCTCGAATTCGCAGCAAAAAGCAGCCTATCAGCTGCCATCTAGCACATAGCACCCCATCATCTAGCACATAGCAATAGCACATACACATACACATACACATACACATAGCACATAGCACATAGCACATAGCACATAGCAGCGACCACGGCTGCGTGCCAGTAGCCCTAGTAATTACAAAGTAGTCCGGGACAATACTCACGGCAACAAGGACAGCTAAAAACACGCACCGCACGCACGCACTTTTCCTCGCAACTCTCACACTACGCCTGAAGGATCATTGGCCTCAAGTGACCACCACAAAACGGGCAGCGCGTTCGTCCAACCAGGAGCCTCCAAATTCGACCCCAGTCGGCAATTAGTCCCAACTGCTCATTCTCTAAAAGCGAGCGCGTGAGCAGAGCCAGTCTTTGGGGCCAAGAAAGAAGCTTTGAACTTGACTTTCCATTCTACTTTCTACCTTCTGCCTTCTCCTCGACACCACCACGCATTTCGTCCTTTCCATCTCTCTCCCTTTGCACACGAATCGTCCCAGACCACACCAAACAGGCCCGCAGACCCAAAGGAGATCCATCTCATCACCCATCAATCAAATCCGTTCCCACCACCACCTCGCCCATCACCACCATCACCACCACCACCCAAAACATCGACTCCCGGTTAACGAGCGGCATTCCATCCATTCTCATCCTGTATCCCTCACACCATCCGGCAAACCAAAAAAAAATTCAAAAAAAAGCAAAAACACACCAAAAGTCTTATCCTACACATCCTGTTCGGACCTCGAGCGAAGCCGTACAAAATCCAAAAACCAAAATCCAAAATCCAAAAATCCAAAAGCAAAAAACAAATCATTGACATACGCCTACCTGTCGACTCATCAACCAATACCTTGTTCATTCCCATACTGTACGCCCTGACCAAGTCTCCCCGTTCATCCCACCGCCTTTCAACCAACCCCTCAACCACCCTCAAAGAGAGCCACTAACTGGAAATTCATCATCAGCCGCACTCTCACTTTCCTCTCCCTCACTGCTCCGTTACAGAAAAACCAGCCCAAATTTTAATAGCCCCAAGAAAGTGATCGATATTCTTTTTCGACGTGCAACTCCTCTGTCACGTTACTGAGCGCCATTCACCTGCTCGCTGTCGATTGATCGATTACTCTTGTAGCACTACCCTGTACTCAATTGCCCAACACGGACTTCACGAGGTCATCATCCACTCTCCTTGCTACTCTTCTCGTCTACAGCCCACCACATTCGCGATAGCAAAAATCATTTTGGACCTCAAGATGTCGCAAAATCGGCCTGCTGCCTTCTCAAGCTTGAGAATGGGAGGTAAGATCATTTTCTTCCAACATCTGCCCATACCCCCCCGCCGTTCTCTCCTCCACATACCTGTCCTTGATTTGCATTCTAACCCTTGGCTCAACAGAAGTTATCCGCGAAAAGGTTCAAGATGGCGTCACTGGCGAATATAAAGATATGCAATATACACAGTGTAAAATCGTGGGGAATGGTTCATTCGGTGTCGTCTTTCAGACCAAGCTCCATCCTTCGGGTGAGGACGCTGCTATCAAACGCGTCCTGCAAGACAAGAGATTCAAGGTGTGACACATCCTTCTGTTCTTCTGGTGGTGGCGTGGCGTGGTGAGGCTGATGGGTTTTAGAATCGTGAATTGCAAATCATGCGAATCGTTCGTCATCCCAACATCGTGGAGTTAAAGGCTTTCTATTACCTGAATGGCGAGAGAGTAAGTATTCACCTTGGCATCAGGAAGATGTAGCACAGCACTGATATTGTTTGATAGAAAGATGAAGTCTATCTTAATCTTGTACAGGAATATGTCCCCGAGACTGTCTACCGCGCCTCGAGATATTTCAACAAAATGAAGACAACTATGCCAATCATCGAGGTCAAGCTATACATCTATCAACTTTTCCGTGCCCTTGCCTACATCCACTCGCAGGGAATCTGCCATCGTGATATCAAGCCACAGAACCTTCTCCTCGATCCCAACAGTGGCATTTTGAAGCTGTGCGATTTTGGTAGTGCAAAGATACTTGTAGAGAATGAGCCAAATGTCTCATACATTTGCTCCCGATACTACAGAGCGCCCGAGCTGATCTTTGGCGCTACCAACTACACCACTAAGATTGGTAAGCTATTTCAAACTTTAATCGTCAAAGAATATTGCTAACAGTTCTGCTTTGAGATGTTTGGTCGACTGGTTGCGTCATGGCAGAGTTGATGCTTGGACAGCCGTTGTTCCCTGGTGAATCTGGTATCGACCAACTGGTCGAAATTATCAAAGTTCTTGGTACACCAACACGAGACCAAATTCGTACGATGAACCCGAATTACATGGAACATAAATTTCCGCAGATCAAGCCCCACCCGTTCAACAAAGTTTTCCGCAAAGCAGATGCCAGTGCAATTGAACTCATCTCACGTCTGCTCGAGTATACACCTACCGAAAGGCTTTCGGCAATTGAGGCTATGGTTCACCCATTCTTTGACGAGCTCCGTGATCCAGCCACCCAGTTCCCTGATTCACGTCATCCTGGAAATGGACCCAAGGCATTGCCAACTTTGTTTGATTTCTCTCTTCACGGTATGCTATCTCCCTTTTCCCCCCCCCCCTTGATTAACCTTACATTACTGACGAGTCATTAGAGCTGTCTATAGCCCCTGAACTTAACCAACGGCTGGTCCCACAACACGTTCGAGCTGGCTTAACAGCTCGCGATTCCAAACTTAACATCGACAGCCCCGAATTCGAGCCATTACCGAAGGATAAGATGATGGCGAGGCTGGATTGAGAAGCTGTCACGCGAATGATTGACGAATGAATGCTTTCCTGTCGCTCAACCGTGGACTTTATGAAGAAGTCTAGGTTTTTAGAGCGTCTTGCATCTCGCCGGCTATGAACCCCCAGCATATTACAGATACTGCATATCTCGTCTGCAGCAATAGCGGACCAAAAATCAAGTTTGTGGAAGTCCGGAAGTGCATGGCAGGAATACGAATTAGTCTATGATGATGGTATGCGTTATTGGTTTGTTAGGAATACCCATGAGGTGGAATTTTTCGTTGAGCACGAGTCTTCAATTAAGCTCTAAGAAATCCTTTGGTCTTCGAAGATGGGCAATTTGTGAGACGACTTGAATCGATTATGACTTCATCAGGCGCATGGGTATCAACGGATCTTCACCATCAGCACCTCGTTATTAGACAAATTTGCATGAGGAGAAAAATGGCCCCTTGCTTATTCCATTCTCGTTCTCCAACCTTGTTGTGCCTCTGCAGTAGCGACTGGGGTGGCTGGACCCTCTTCTTTTGTGTTTTCTTCGTTCCCCAAAGATTCAGGCGTATTTAAGTTTGATGGCACACTTATTGTCCAAATGATTGCATGGAATGGGCTAATATTTCGCGTTGGGATGGCGAATGCCTGGGCGGGCACGGTCAAAAGATTCCTTTTCATTTACCTAAGTCAAATGTGCCAATAAGGGCCATCAAAAGGTTGGGCTGCTTTTTCCAGAGATCATCAAAGATTTTTCATTTTCCATACGAGACTCCTGTACCCAAAAGAGATTTCACCTCTCTTTTAAAAATAATTATCTTGAAAATTGTATGCATAGTGATGCTGTCGATATTGTATACTTCTTATTGGTTCCTTGTGCGTGTCGGGGGCTATGCTTCTATGGGGTGAATGTTCCGCAAGGCCAATCGTTCAAGGTTATCTATCCATACGTTCGCAGTGACAACTACAAAAGGCATAGCAATATGATTCGGCATGCCGGTAAGCCGCCATGGGGAAGCTCTCTGCCTCTTCGGAATAAGAGTCTTACATTGTTGACACGGAGCTTCGCCTGGCCCCTGGGGCACGGTTCGTCAGGCAACAAGGCAAGTTGATTAAGCTTCAGCCAAAATATCTCTCCTTCAATCCTCGAGACTTCCTTCGCCAATATTCTCATCAACATAGAATAAAAGCCCCGAATTATGGCGGATTATGATCGAGGACCCCCTCGAGGTCGAGGAAATTACAACAATAGGAAGAGAAGATACCGAGGTAATTTGCGCGTTCTATGTTCCAATTTTCTGAGATTCATATTCAATGATAGAGAACGAGGCTGACATTTCAATTGCTTGGAAACAGACGAAGATGATTATGATCGACGACCTCAACGACGACGTTATGAAGAGCCTCTCGCTGCCAAAATCCGCAAGCAGTTGCTGTCAATTGCCGAGTCACCATTGAAGCGCGTCGAAGAAGAGGTTGCCCAGATTGCGAAAACTGTCTGCGATAATTACGAAGATGTTGCGCTGCGAAACAGCTTCTATGATCTCTCGCTGCAATTGGTCGCCGAGCAGCCTTTCAAGGTTCCTTTCGTCGCGGCTGTTGTCATGGTGCTGAATACGCTAAAATCGGAAATGGTGCGGGAATTGCTGGAGAAAGCTGCGACGGCCATCAACAAAGCTATTTTGTTGGGCGATTGGAGACAGGTGAAGCTTTATATGAAGTTTCTGGGCTCTTTGCAGGGACTTCTTGAGGGTGATGGTGTTTTCTTGGTGTTGCAGGACTTTTTGACTAAAGCTCTTGATTTGCAGACGGAGAATAATGAAGAGGTGAGAGGAAATTTTTGCGTTGCGGTTTTACGCCTTCAAAGCTAATGCTGAGACAGACCATCGGGCCGGAACTTGTCAAGATTATCTTGCTTACGATCCCATACATTATGGCATCCTCGGCGACGGATGCTAATGAAAAAGCTGCAAGCATGATCGAGAATACCGATATCATCGCGTCGGAGCCGCACGCTTTGCAGGCATTGGTGGATCCATACCCGGGCAACGGAAAGGACGATGCTACTGCGCCTACCGGTGTTTTGAGTTTACTGCAGAAACAGCTGCAGGCTGAGTCTGCGAATGGTTGGGAGTTGTTCTGTTTACCAAGACCTTGGAAAATGATCGAGCCTGAGCAACAAGAAGCTCTGGCCACCGCTGCGAAACACACTCTGCCATCTATTACGCTTCCCGAAGCTGTTATTGCCGGTCCACGACCTCTTTTCCCTGAGCTCTACTTCTCGGTCTACGCAAATCAGGATGTCGAGACTGTGCCGCCAATTACGGATATTTCATCGTGCTTGTTGAGGGATGCCTTGGTTGATACTATCAACATCTTGGACTACAACAGAAATGCAACTGCGAAGTTCTTGATCGATATTGATTGTTACTTTGCGCCTGATACATTTGTCAAGAGAGCTACCCCATTCGATAGACTTCGAGATGTCGAGGGTGACAGGTCGACTTGGAAGCCTGAGGATGTGGCTGTTGATGCCGTGTTCTCTCAATTATTCCAACTTCCGGTGCCAGAGCATAAGCTTGTCTATTATCATGCCGTCCTAACGGAGTCGTGCAAGATCGCACCGGCCGCTATTGCGCCTAGTTTGGGTCGTGCTATTCGTTACTTGTACCGTCATGTGGACTCGATGGATCTTGAATTGAGCTACAGATTCATGGACTGGTTCTCGCATCATTTGAGTAACTTTGGCTTTACTTGGAAGTGGACGGAGTGGATTGAGGACGTAGAGCTGTCGAATTTGGATCCGAAGAAAGCATTTATTATTGGTGCTTTGGATAAGGAGATTCGGTTGAGTTTTGCGCAGAGAATCAAAGGAACTTTGCCGGGACCATATCAGTCTTTGATCACGGAGGAGAAAGAGAAGGATACGCCGGATTTCAAGTTCAATGATCCTAGTAAGTCTAAACGCTACCATACAAACTACGTTCCAACTAACATTTCATCAGACACTCCGTTCGCTGCTGAGGGACAAGAAATCTTAAACCTCCTACGTAAAAAGGCTCCAGAGGAAGAGATCCAGCCCGCCGTTGACAAAATTCACACCCTTGCCATCGAAATGTCACTCCCTGACCCTCTTGTTTACTCCACTGACGCCTACGTAACTTCTATCTGCTACATCGGATCCAAATCCCTCTCGCACGTCCTCTCTTGCATCGAACGCTGCAAAGACCGTCTCCTTGCCATCGGCCCCGTCTCTCCCGTCGCCCGCCGCCAAATCATCACCTCTGTAATGCAGTACTGGAAAGATCAGCCCGGCATCGGCGTCAACATTATCGATAAACTCCTCAACTACACAATCCTCAGCCCGCAATCGGTCGTGCAATGGGCGCTAGGGAGTGAAGGGGAGAAATTAGCCCAAGCGTTCGTCTACGAGATGGTGAATGCGACGGTGGGGAAGGTCACGACGAGAGTGAGGCAGGTTTATCTTGGGAAAAGGGTGAGGGGGTTGACTGAGGAACAGAGGGGATTGATTGAGGAGGCGGTGGCGAGGGAAAGAGTTTCGATGAGGGAGTTGTTTGGGGAGATGGAGGATTTGTTGGGGGCGTGGGCGAACGGAAGTAAGGATCAGATTTTGGAGGGGGGTGCGGGGGATTCGGCGGAGGAAGCAATGGTTAGGCAGTGGGGGGAGAGATGGTTGAGGGTTTTTAGGAGGAAGTTTGCGGTGGAAGAGGCCTGGTTTGTGGAGGCGGAGAAGTGGGTCGATAATGGGGAAGGGTTGGGGGAGGATACGGGTGCAGGGGTTGCGGTTGCGGCTGCGGTTGGACAGGGGGAAGAAATGAAGGTTGATGAGGTGGAGAGTGCTGCTGCTGCTGATGTAGCGGCTGCGGATGGCGGAGATGTCTTCTAGCGCTTTTGCATTATATTGTATTAAGGAAATTCGGGAGACAGTGTATGGCTCTATGATGATGAAATGAGATAGGATGGTATCAGATAAGTATGTGTGCGACTTGGTAAAAAGAAAGAAAAAAAATATATATATTAGAAAAGGAAGGAAAGGAAATCAAAGGACAGTAGTAGTATAACGGAGCAAGAAATTAAAAATAAATACCAGAGAGAGAGAGGTACAGGCTTTTTTGTACGGGAGGGAAGGGAGACGTTATTGTTGTATCACAATCACAAATTACAATCACAATCACAGTCATATATATATCACATAAGCAAAGGGGAAGGAAAATCGGTGTACAATTTACTGACTGAACCGAACTGGACTTGTACCGTATTGGGGATTTGGCAATTGAATTAGTATATCAATCATCTAATCGATACAATACATAACATAACATACAGTTTCACGGACGTATTGTGTTGATTGGTATGGTGTATGTGCAATATTCCCTTTCCTTCTTCTTCCTACTCCTTGCGTGGCAGCTTCTTCTTGTTTCGACCTGCTTGCTTTAAGACGCCTGCGCCCACTACCACTGAGTGGGACTTTCTCTGTGGATATCCATCCATCCATTCGTCCCTCAGTCCTTACTTCTAAGCATTCAACTTTCGGGGAAAATTTCCCAAACCCCTTCCAGTCTGTGAATTTGTTGGGCTGGTTTTGGTCTTTGCTCCTCCATCCATTCCTCTTGATTGTGATTGATCAAGAATCAAACGTTTGCTCTGGTGTATTTCATTTTCATATCGCAGTGCGTGATACCCTTATCCTATCTTCGGGGTTCTGATTGTACCTCCCCACAGCCATGTCTACCCACCCATCCATCCTATTCATATAATTAAACACCCACACCACAACCACTATCACCATCCTAAACCAAACCCAAAATCACAAGCGTCGATCCTCATCCCCATCACCCCCTCACCGTCTAACATACCCCGGCGGCGCCATGCCACCGGGACCCTGCGGCACAAACCCCACTGGAGGCGCCCCAGGCGGCGGTCCAAAACCCGGTGGCATCGGCACACCCTGTGGCATGTATCCCCCAACACCTGGCATCCCCGGCTGCTGAATGGGCATCTGGTAACCACCAGGACCCTGTGGCATTGGCGGCGGCGGTGGCGCAAAACCTGGAGGGTAGTTGAAATCCTGCGGTCCACCATAACCTGCGTGCGACGGCGGAGGGCGCTGTGGCAGCCCCGACGGAGGAGGTGGGAGGGGTGCGCTGGCTCGCGGCGGTGGTACAGCGTTGTAGGCCGGTCGTTGTGGGGCGGGGAAACCAGGTGGTGCGGGGGGGATCGCGATGGGTGATTCGGAGAGCATGGCTGCAGGGGCTTGGGGCACACCGCCGAGCAGTCCCAATGGTAATTGCGCTTGTTCGGGAATAACATTGTGTTTCTTCGCTTGGCTGGCGAGTTGACGTTCGGCAGCGTCGCCATGTCGCTCTCCTTTGCCGTCTTTTTTATAGGCGTACTGTACGCTGATTTCTTTGTTCATAAGGTACTGGCCGTTCATATTGGCGATGGCGTCGTCGGACGCTTCGAAGTTGGAGTAAGACACAAAACCGTAGCCTTTGGAGAGCGAGGATTCATCGCGGGCGATCTTGGGGGCGGAGATGAGGGAGCCGAAGCGCGAGAAGGTGTCGTAGAGGGTCTTTTCGTCGACGAGGGGATCAAGGTTGCCGATAAAGAGCTCGGCACCTACTTCAACCGTTTTTTGCTTGTCGGCAGAGGCCTGGGGTAGGTGTTAGCTGTTGGATTGCTTTTCTGGGGAGAATCTGCGGGAAGCTGGAGGAGCTTGAGACAGAAATTTAGACATACCTTGTTGACACGAATTGGTTTGCCATATAACCGCACTTGGTTCATGATGCGCGCCGCATATTCAGCGTCCTCTTCACTAATAAATTCAACGAATCCATAACCCTGATGCGATTGAGTGACTCTGTCTTTGGGTAGATGCACATTGACGATTCGGCCAGCTTGCAGCATCAACTCCCATATCAGACTGTCCGTAACGCGCTCATCGATGTTGCCAATGTAGACGGTGGCCTCCTTGTCTTGTTCCCTTTTATATGACATGGTTAGCTTTGCTTTCCTTGATGTAAATATGGAATTGGAATCACTAGTTATTCTTGTGTAGATAGAGAATTGGAGAGAAAAGAAGACGAGAAATCTCACCAGTGCCTTGCACCCGACATTTTATTACAGCTCGGCAAATAATGCGTTTATGCAGTGACAAATTTGTAGTGTAGTTGGTTTCGCGATCTGGAGTGAAGCTTCGAGATGCATGTTCGCGACAAGGCGCGGGAAAATAATTTGGATTAGTCAGCAGCTTTGTGGAGTTTGGTAGCTTTTTGAACTTTCAACTTTTTTTTGGCCCTAGAATGATGATGTGCGAGAAGACAAGCTCGAGTTCATCATAACACAACAAATTGTAAGTCTTCTGTGTTGGGGAATCACAATCGCCTGTTACTGATGAGGCTATAGCTTTGTTTGGCAAGCTCGATTCAATATGCAACTCTCAGAAGAATCCAAGGTTTGTTACTCTGGGCTGGTCCGCGAGAGTTGGAGAGAGGGCTTTGTTGACAAAGGTATAGGAGCGCATTGGGAAGATCATTGATTATTCTCGTGTCGCTATTCATTAGTGAGTACTACTCCAGAGTCCGCAGGAATGGCCATGTACTGATCTTCTATAGTGGCTATCTTCCATTGATCCTCTACCTTGGTATGATCATCGACTGCATATAGGACAGAAAGACATGCTAATATTCGCAGGATACACCCGCAGTGAACCTCGTCCTTCGGTCATCAGGTTAGTTAATACAAAGTTGCTCCTGGCAGATAAGATTCTAATCCACCACTCTAGACTCTTCTCGCCGCTCGGATAAAGCTCCATTCTACGGACGATGTACGACATGATTACTGGGGATGAAGATGCAGGATGCAGTTAGGACGAATTGCTTAGAGCGATGACTGAGGAGAGATACATATACGAAGACTGTAGCACATGAGGCGTTAATGAAATGGAATGACGAACTCTTGAAGTGTCTGGCGGGGTGTAGGAGGGGATCAGATAGAGCCAAACCACTGTACAATAGCGCAATGAGCGCAATCGCCACTTGCAAATCCGTTGACTCACAAGCCTTTGTATCAATGCTATAACGGATGCAGATATATTTTTCTTCATCATCCTTCTAAGTTCTTTCAGAATTGTTGCTGTAGCTCAATTTCATAGCGTTGCCAAGCCCCATAAATTTGTTCAAAGCTTCAACTTCGTCATCGGCATGAACCACCCTTTTCCTCGCAACCTCAACTCGTTTGATCATCATGAAAATAAAAATTCCTCACATATGACCGACAACCATGCGCGCATCTCCCCCGCGCTGGTCGAGACAATTGCTGGCCTCTCGGCTGGCACTATTTCTACTTTAGTTGTGCACCCTCTCGATGTAATTAAAACGCGTTTACAGAGTACGCTTCTGCCCCTCCCCCCAATTTGCCCCCGCAGCTAACTCACTCTTCAGTCGAACGCAGCACATCTCATGCCCCAACAACCGCTTTTACAATCCTTCGAAACCTGACGAGCAATCCCCAACCAGTCCGAAGTCTTTATCGCGGCATCACACCCAATCTCCTCGGCAATGCCTCCAGCTGGGCGCTCTTTTTTTACTTCAAATCTTTCTTCGAGTCTTCGCTGATCTCTCTGCGCAATCGCCCTCTCCGAGAAGCCAATCAGCGCCATGTCCTCACTCCACTAGACTATTTCCTCGCATCCGGCAGTGCTGGCATCATGATTACTATCACTACAAACCCCATCTGGGTCCTGAAAACGCGAATGCTTAGTTCAGACCGCGGTGCTCAGGGTGCGTATACAAGCATGTGGCATGGAGTGAAAGATCTCTGGATGCATGAGGGCGTGAGGGGGTTTTATAGAGGGATTGCGGTTAGTTTGTTAGGGAATAGCCATGGCGCGGTGCAGTTTGCTGTTTATGAGCCTTTGAAGAATATTTGGCGGAAGTATCTAGCTAGAGATCGCAAAGATACTGGGAATGGACAAGATGTGAAGTTGGGGAATGCGGCGACGCTGCTGATTAGTGGGTCGGCGAAGGTGATTGCAGGCACGGCGACGTATCCATATCAGGTGGTGAGGAGTAGAGTGCAGACGTATGATGCGGAGAGGAGGTTTGGGAAAGGGATTAGAGGGGTAGTGGGAAACCTTTGGAGACAGGAGGGCTGGAGGGGGTTTTATAGAGGGTTGGGCGCGAATGTGGTGAGGGTATTGCCCGCTACTTGGGTTACGTTTTTGGTTTACGAGAATGTGCGATTTTACTTGCCTAGGTGGCGGAGTGGTGATGATAGTGTGTAGAGGTGTGCGGTTGGAGATTTGTGTTGTTCTGGAGAGATACCAGATAGTATTCCCGGGGGACTTACTGTTTGAGAGAGATCGTCAAAGACTGCTCTGGATTTATATCTCTCAGGCAAGAAAACTCAAAAGCACTAGTGTGTTCATCTCATTTTGGCTGCTAAGATACTTGAGTCCATGCGATACACTGTTGGAAATATCGATGTGGGCAGATCTAAAATCATTACCGATAGAATTCCTGTTCTATGTCCTTCAAGTTTTCTGCATTGATTTGCTGATCTTGTATTTGAACTTCTCCTCTCAACCAGGGACTTCTTTTATGAGGGCTCCCTCCAACTTTACCTTAACCACATAAAACAATGTTTCAATAATGTATCTTCCAATTTCTTTCATGCTAGTTATCAGTGCGGTCCACGTGTATCGTACGAGGAGGGAGATGTTATGACGTAAGCAAATGCCATTGACTGCAGTTGATACATCCCCGCATGTAAGATAATATGTGTCTGCCTGATCAAAGTTTTACCTACAGTTTTCGATCCATCTTCCACACAAAAAAGAGCACAAGATCATCATTATCTGTCTTAGTATTCCAAATGGCATCAACATATTCAGTCGGTCATGGCGCCGCCGCCGTGAACAGACACTCTATTCGTCGCGCCTCAACCTGCTGCGCTTATTTTCTTCCTTGCCTCAAACCTAACTATCATATCCTCGATCTCGGCTGCGGACCCGGCTCCATCTCAACTGATCTCGCAGCTCTCGTCCCGGAAGGATCTATCATCGGTATAGATGCCGGACCATCTGTGATCGAGATCGCGAATGCCAAAGCCAAAGAACTGGGCCTCAATAACTGCTCTTTCCAAGTCGGTGATGTGATGAGCCTTCCTTTCGAAAATGATACTTTCGATGTCGTCCATACACATCAGGTTCTCATTCACTTACCAGATCCGATAAGCGCGTTAAAGGAAATGCGGAGAGTGTGTAAGAAGGGTGGGTTTGTAGCCTGTAGGGAGGCGGATTTGGATGATTATGTTTTGTGGCCAGAATCGGATATATTGAAGATTCCAGTGGAGGTTAAGAAGAATATGATTCGAGAGAAAGGGTCAGAGCCGTGTGCGGGGAGATTTTTGGGGAAGTGGGCAAAAGAAGCGGGGTTCGAGGAGGAGAAGGTCAAGGAGAGTCGTAGCTATTTGATGCAGCCGAGTTTTAAAGACGAGATTATGCAGCAACATATTGGGGAGAATGCTTTGAGGATGGGAATCGTGAAGAGTAAGGAGGAGGTGGAGAAGTCGGCTCAGGGGTGGGAGGAGTGGGAGAAAACGGAGGGGTCATGGTGGAAGACTGGGTGTGGAGAGGTGATTTGTTGGAAGTAGATTATGTATGAAGCTTTTGTGTTTCCAACAGTTGGCATGCAATAAAAGAAGGAATAGTCTCTATCTTTGTCCTAAATGTTGGTTGTTTGTGAGGACTTTCCAGGTGACTCCACCATGAACCCAAGTTGAGTGACTTGTCTCTCCTTTCCTCCGACTTATGTTTCAAAAACAATTATCATAAATCTCTCTGACCATGAACACTTATTCAAGAATGTCAGACCTAGCGGCTGAAATTCAAAGATCCACTGCTACAATCGACGCATATCTCGAAGAGCACAATCTACCAGAACCTTCTTTCCAGGGGGGTGGGCCCAACGGCCTGTTGAGTTTAATTGATATCCGAAGAAGCTCAAGAGGTACTAGAAACAGCTCAAGCCTCTAGTCTTGAGCTCTTCCATCTCCCCCAAGGTCCTGCTGTTGTTCTCCGACTATTCGTAAGTCTGTCTTTGCTCTTATGTTTACAACCTTCAGTTCGATTGATAACAAAAACTCGCAGTACGATGGCGTAAGTGTTCAAGCCATCTGTCAGTATTACATCGCTTCAAAAGACCGTTCTCCAAGACTTACCCAAAGTCCTCGAAGGAGTCGAAGCAAAGATACCCAGTGATGTAAGTGATAGGATCGAAATAATGCCACACGACTTCTTCACCGAACAGCCAGTCCAAGCCGATGCATATCTCTTCAGTCAGATCTTTCATGATTGGCTTAAGACAGAATGTGTTAAGATACTGTGAGCACAGATCCCGAAATTGAAACCCGGTGCGAAGGTGATTTGCTATGATCATGTGCTTCTGGAGCCGGGAACTGCGCCGATACTTAGAGAGAGGGCTGAGAGGTATGCTTTTCGCTCATGAGGGGTGACTAGACATGCTGATGTTTAGAATAGGGATATGGATATGATTGTGTTCTTGCTGTTTAATTCCCGAGAATAAGATGCTAAGGATTGGGCCAATCCGTTCCAAATTGCTGATGCTGGGTTTGGACAAGTGATTGCATGGGTTCCAGTGGGTAGTAGATTGAGGATTGTAGAGGCGGTATGGCAGGGTATCCAGTCCCGGATCAAGAGCGTTTGGAGTGAGAGAAAAAGCATTTGTGCTCACGGTTCATTAACGACAAGAACAGTATTTCTAAAGCAAATTGTGAGAATACATGAATTTCAACCTTCTTACGCATGACTGGAAATACCCAGATTTCCCCCCCTTTGCACTTGCCTTCTCACATTCTATGAATATCATTATGTCAGCACAATCCTCGCATGTCCAGATTCGGACAGAGTACCCACATTCCAATAACATCTTTCCCATTACACTCTTCTTTACCAGCCACTTCCGGTAATGTCGTGCGAGAACTCCTACTCTTCCTATGCTCATCCTCAAGTATTTGTGGCTTTTCTTGGGAAGTTTTCAGCATCATCTGAAGCCAATCAACGAATCTCAAAAGCCTGAGAATGCACCAGCAAAATAGCGGAAATGATTTTGACAAACGAGACAGGAGGTCCTGCATGTCATTGCTCTGCATGGCAGTATGTCCTTTATCTGAAACAGCCGTGGGATTTGCTGTCGTATTGGATATTGCACTTGATAACGCTGTTGATATCGAGCGAGAACGCGTCAATGATGACGAACGTGAAGGGGTCGTTGATTCTGACCATTCTGATAACACCAGGTTCTCAGTCGACTGCATTGGTGATAAATTTTCTTCTAGGTTACCTTTCGAAGACGTAACGTTGTCTCCTTTCTGTGGTTTATGAAACTTATCGTCGAAAGTCGCGAAGATATCAATATTGGGGTGGATAATATGATGGTATGATGATGGTGAACTTTGAAGCTGCGGTTTTGGGTTGAGTGGTGTTTCTGATGCTGGTATCTGGTCGTTGATTTTTGGAAAGCTATGAAGCATACTGGAAGATGTTTCTATACCGGGCTGCTTATCCGCCTCTGTGAATGAGACTGATAAAGTCTCTGGTACCTGCACCGGTATAGTCTGAAAGTTTTCCATCTCCATTGCTCTGGATAATCCTTCAGCTAATGCGTCGAGGCTGCGTTTCGATTGTCCCGGGCGGCCTGGATCGATGAGCGTCCAAGAAATACCGTCTTCTTTCTGGCCACTGGGTGGAAATCTAAAACGATTCATGATACTGTCCTTTGTTTTTCTCAGCTTGCCTTGTATCTCTATTTTCAAGTAGAAGGGTCGATGTTCATGCTCAATTGTAAACCCAGTGTGAAACAAATTACTGTGTAGCACCCGACTTTCTGGTTCGTTTTCCGTCAGTTCCCACTTCAACCTCCTATAAACTGCTTCGTATGGCCTGTTTAGCTTGTCATTTGCAAGGAGCAGCTGACCGGTGAATGTCCATCGGCTGCTCTCGAATTTCGTTTTCGTTTTATCGATGCCGACACCGCCAGCACCAACAACAAGAGCATCCACATGAGGCGCAAAATAGTAATTCTTTGTCACAGGAACCTTGTATAATTCTCCCATTAGCTTTTTGGGGCCGTATTGATCCGTCGCTCGAAGAGAGCCTCCTGCATGACTATGATATTCTTCTAAAGTAACGATCACGGTCGCAGTAGACAGCCTGCAGCCAGCTGGTTGGTCGAAGTTGATATCCATATAAAGAATTCCTCCAGGATTTGGGTTGGCACCAAGAACGCCCCATTTGGACTTGGAAAGCCGAAGTCGACAATCTATTTTGACCTTCCCTATCTCTTTGTGACTCAGGGAAGTCACTGATGCTGGAGAGCAGGGCACGAAAGACCGCCCATATTTGCGCGCAATCAATGGTCGTGGTTCGTTAACCACCATGATAAATAATGAATATTGAAAATGAGCGTAGGGGATTAAAACTGTGGGCGAGTGACCGTAATAAGGCTGTGTTTGTCCATTTTAGGAAGGTAGTATCACTGCATTACGGGCCGCATAAGCCAGTATAAAATATTATAACTAGCTAATTTGTGATAGCCTTACGCTAGATTACTATCATGGTTGATTATGTCCACCTAAGAATAAGAACACATTATACTTTATTCAAATATCGGTCTCTCAGAGCTATGTCCTCTTCTCGTGCTGGGTCGAGGTTATCGGCCGTGTCGAAACTATCTGAGGCTACAACGAAATACTCCGAGGAGTCCGCTTCGAATGATATAAAGAAACGGCGCCAGCTCTTGTCTGAGGATACTCCCAAGCCAAGTAAAACCGTTTCATACGAGGATGAGGTTGTTGAGGAATCTACCAAGATCTATCCCAATAGTGATAAACAAGAACCAAGCTCATTTCAGTACATGCGTGGGCAAAAGATTGAAGAGGGAGATGAAGCTTTTCAAAAAGAACCCGAGAATTTGAAACTCAAAGATAGAGAATTTCGATCGAGTTGGGATGTCAGCGGTCTTTCTTCTGAATCCGAAAATTCTGCACCAGCTCCCCTAGTTTACAGGGCCCATACGCCTGATGGAAAAGATACGTGGCTCACCGGTCAAACCGAAGTAGCAAAACATGATAGTAGTACTCGAGATATCACCCTACATTTTGAGCTTAGCGTCGAGGTCGATCTGGATGAGCGTCTGGAGGAAGTTGCTCGTCTAAGACGTTTCGGCCATTTTACAAAGGCGGAGGAGTTTTTCCGAGATTCTTTGATGGCTCATATCCAAAATCCAAGGGTCGCAGTAGAATACGCCGATCTGCTGCTAGACAAAGGTGCTATACAGCATGTCAGAGAGCTCGTCGAGAATGAGGTTGTTGTGATACCAATACAAACCAGACCAAACTATACGGCTTGTATAGCTGACCTGTATTGGTTGATTTTCCAGTTGATTGTCAATCGCGCAAACATCGCCCACCAGGGAAATCTGTTTGATTCATTGAGTTTCATCAGAGAAAATAGAGCTTCCTTGGCCGCCTTGAAAGCGCGAGTCAGTGCTGATTTTCGTCTTGAATTTGAATCGATGGAGGTATGGATAATGACACGAATAACAGAAGTACTATGGCTAATGCCTATATCTGCAGGTGCAACTATATAAGCATCTCTTTCATATTCGAGCACAAATTGGATGTGCATCAAATTTTATCGATGATCTACAACTTTTCGTAGATGGGCCTGTCTCGCAGACGCTGTATTGTAATCTTCTCGCCCAGGGACAGATATGGGATTTTAGGGATATATTCTGCGCGTCTCTTTATTTGAATGGACCTGAAACTACGTGGCACAAATTCTTTGGCAAAGCATGCCGACAACCTGATTGCTTGGATCGGCTAATCGAGGATTGGTCTTTAGATGAATGTGATGAGTCCTCGCACTTGGCCATTTTAGACATTCTCATGACATTGGTGGAAGGGTCTAGTCGGGCTTCATATGAATACTTCCCCAAAGCGGAGTGGTGTCTGAAGCATGCAAGGAAGCTTGTAGAAGATATGACGTCACTCAATCCGGAAACTTTGAGCTCGCGACCTTACTTCAGATGGATCAATAACGAGGAACGTTGTAAAAGGATAACACTCGGCGATATCGCTTCAATTGCAACGCCGTCCACAACAAATAATTTTCAATATCTCGATGACTTCGCCGGTATCTGTATCCTAACAGGGGGTATTCCTCTCTACATACCAGCAGCATCAGAAAATCCGGGCTGGAAACCGCCTGAGCTAGAAGGCATATCTAATGAAAGGTTGACTTCCGTTATGAAGCTTGCTGAGAAGAACGGGGATAGCCGCATTCAAGTTCAATGCTTGGATGAACTGATATGCCGCTCAGCAACTCCTAATAAAATGATCCACGAATTATTGGAACTCCTTGAGAAAAACATGGGTGATAATATATCATATCTCTACCTCAATCTCTCAAGATATATTCTCGCTGTCGATGAAACATCACGCGCGGAGTTGTATGCCACTCTCTGCAACCGACGCGATGTTTCTTACCGAGCTAATCCATTACTCGGATGGTGTCGAGCTGTGATTGAGGATGCACTTGCACGCTCATTGAATCGACCAGCTACTCGCTTACATGAAATCGATATCTCAAATGATCTCCCAATTGGCGTTCGCGATTTGATATCTAACTCGAAGCTACAGAAATATCTCATTCCGAGTACGGGTATTCAGAACAGGCCGAGAGCACCTCCTACTACGAGATATGAAATCACTCCATATGGTAGACCTCACCACGTTGTATAAGATCGAAAGGAAGTCTTCAATTTCAAAAAGCCGGACAGAACGACTTGGCAGCAGTTCTAACCATCATTAGATTTTACGTAATTTCTAGACTCGCACATCTCTTGCAGTACGAGAAGCAAATCCGCTCAGCAAATGTGCCGTTGTTCGATATGCATCTACCATATCTAGGGCCCAACAATGCTCTGAATATCATCAACCCTTCTCTCCTCAATCCACTCAATTGCCTCCTGCCTATTTCTACAAACATGGGCCTGGCCCTCTCCGGTCGCATCTAATACACTTTCGCTTCCTTCTAATGTCATATCTGCCATACATAAAATCTGATTGCGCAGATATTCAAAACAATGCGAGGCATGCATATCATTCCGCTCGCCGTCAAATCCAAATTTGGTGCCATTCGAGATCACAAGTTGGTGGTAGGTATCGACTGTGTAGTAGAGCTAAGAATGTGGTTAGCGGGGATGAGGAAATGGTTTAAGGGCGTAAGAAAAAGCCTACACAGTGCAGTGCATGTGTCCACGATGCTTCGAAGATAGGACCAGATCGAATGGGATCATCTACTATGGGCTTCCCCAGCATTGGATGCTGCTGGTAGTCTGGAATCTTTACCGTACCACTTCCCACTAGAACTCATCAGTATTTTTCCTCATCCAGAAAACTCCAAAAACGAATACTCACAAGGCATCAGCATATCCCAGTTGTGTCTAATATCCATCCGATCATCATCATTTGTCATATTCGGTACGAATATCGATTCTTCAGGCTTGAGGAGCGTCCATTTATGCGATTCTATAATGTTCGCATTAATTTATATTCCTTCTAGTCTATCAAGGAAGGATGACTAAGACTCACGAGGAACATAAAGCCCATTAATGTCACCACCTGTTTCCGTATCTGCTGGAACCCAATCCTCATCGCCCTCATTCATATCCGTTTTCCTCCCTTTCAGCAAGAAGAATAATATTAAACTTTGCAGAATAATGACCGATCCCCAGCGTACCCAGACGAGGAGACATTCTATCCTTGCCGTTCTAGGTGATATATGTGTGGAGCGCCGTCTAGATGCGGGTTTGGGAGAGGTAGAGAGAAATCTGTTGGAGCCGAGAGTTGTGTCGGAGTCATTCTCGAGATCGATATCTTCGATGTCAGAGAGGGGTGTGTAGGTTGAGGATTCTTTCTTAGGGGCCATTATGGTGGCTACGAGACTGGAGAAGTGAACGAGTAAAAATCGCAACAAGGGCTTTGAAAAGAAATATTAATGTATATACAAAAGTCGAGAGTATGAGTGAGCCGGCACAAGTATCAACGAGAACCTGTCTTCGCTGCGTGGAAAAAGAAAGAACAGAAGACAAATCAATCACTCGTAAAGATATTGACCAGAATACAAAAATCGCGCAGCAGTAGAAAAAGGTACGAAACAGAGCATACAACACTTGTATTACCCCTACCGCCGCCATACCCGTCCCTGACATCCTTGATTCTGACAGTTTCAGTGATCCCATCCCATTTCTCATCACGATACGCAACGCGATGTCATCCGAAACTGAGCGTCTAGATGAGACAACAGATATCGGCACGACTTTCTGTATGCCGGAAATAAAACATGGTAAGTTGCTAGGGTGAATTGATCTGATTACAGCAGGTTACATTATGCGGAGATTTTATCTGATGTAAAACAGCGGGGGTTGGGTAGCAGCTCGTTTTCTCAAACGCGAAGGGGTGATGTGATTGGTTGATGAAGTGGGGCTAGGCATGAAAAGGGGTGAGTTTGTTACTTGCGCGGGATTACTAATATTGATAGAATAGAATTCATGGGAATTCTGCAAGGACGATTCCTTTGACAGAGGTTGGATTTCTATTAAGATTCTATGTATGATGTATGTACAAAATCTCATGGGTTATCGACTAATGGTATTATTCTCATGCTTCTCCATAATTCCAACTGAATTTTCCATCGCCCAATCTACGATGGCGTCGAAATTCCTGCACACGTGCCATGAGTTCAGTTCAGGCCATGGAGCTGGATCTCCATCCAGCATGTACAAGGTGAAAACCCCTACATCGGCATTGCATTGAACATTCATACGTAATATCTCTAGGCAGTGATCTGTAGATTTGTTTATGAGCAATTTGACACCATGATGAGGAGATAGAGACAGTACCTGTATGCATTTGTAGACCTTTGGCGCCTCCTTTAAATTCTTCACTGATATCCTCATACCAATCTCTGTATGTGACTTGGCGGAGAAGATTGATGCAATGAAGTTGGTGGAAGACTTCTAATCCAACCCGGTAGCCTTCAACGCCAGTTTTCGGGTCCTTGACTTTGAGATGCGTGTCTGGCATGTCAATTACACCCAGTTTATCTGGCGTTATCATCTGATCGCCAACTGTATAGAGGTTAGAATGTACTGGATTGAGATTAATAGGTGATAGAAATTACCATCGTACGAAATAGCTCTCCATGCTCGGTCCACTTCAGGACCAAATCCAACATATGGTGATCCAGTTCCCATCGTGTTATTGAATTTCACTCTTTCATATTCTACTGCTTTAGCAGCCGGCGCTATCGAAACAGTCAATTTTTACGTTATTATGAACAGGGCTGATGACTTACACCACGCAGAGAATTCCCGGACATGTCGAAGGGTAGATACCCTCGTGAAATATGACGATGTGAATAGACCAAAAGATAATGATAACAGCACAGCGTGTAACAACCACATCCACCTGTTATCATACTGCCGCCTGGTTATGGTGGATTCGGCCCCTCCCTCTTCATACTCTAATAATGTCGAATCTGTGCTCTCTGCAGATGCTCTGCCGGGTGACACATCGATGAACTTTTCGTCACCGATAACTCTCTCGTACTTTGCTGGCATCTTAGAGCTCCTGCTAAAGCTCTGATCACGTAGAACTGAGGTGATAATTAAGAAAAAAAAATGTGTAATATGCAATATTTGCTTGACCAGCAGCGTGAACGAAATGAAGGTAGATAGAAGACAACACGACCGGCGATGAAGGAAAAAGAAAACAACACGACCAGCGATGAGGGAAGAAGAGAAGGTTCAACGAAATCAATTACTTTTGATGGTTGAAAACAAGTTCAAATGAAAAAGAAATTAGGTCGATACCAACTGTCGTCCAAGAAGGTCAATTTGGCGACCATGTCCGCGCATAGAGAAACTCGCATCGTCCGATCATTGTGGTGTTTGAGGATCAAACGCAGAAAAAAGTGACAGGGTCGGCTAAAGTAGGCATGGTAGGTGCAGCCTATAATTTCCCCCACAAGCCGATTTGGGGGCTGTCGGTAAGTGCTTGGCGTCTATAACACACGCTAGGTTTTGGGTTGCACACGATATGTTTGGGCGGAAATTTTTCTAATGAAGTATAAGGTAATCTTGAGGGAGATGGAAAGGGGAGAGGAATTCGAGAGGATCTAGATCGAGTGAGTACTGACACAGGCCAGTATGCCTTCCCGCAATGCGCCGAGTCTGTGAAGACGCAGACATATGGTAAGCATACCGGGGCTTTTAGCTCAGTATCAATCACTCCTCAACCATGCCGCAACTCAAGTGAAAGTCAGGAGCAAGGTAAGATTGCTCCTGCGAGCAGACATCATCTCAGTCTAATGCATTTCATACAGGGACAAGGGTAGACCAGACGCCAATCTGTGCCTGTACAAGATTTCTAGGCTATTCTTTCTGCCTCACTTAACAAGCCTATGGATGATTGATGCCTCTCTCTACAACCTTCTTCGTCTGAACTTTCCCCTGGAGCTAAACTTGTTTGATATCTGACAGGTGCCCCTTGGTATGGGATACTTCCGCTGTCGAGTCAATGCACGCTCTATGGAAACCATTCCCGGATGAATCAAGCCGCAACCATCATTCATGAGTATCACTCACAGCCCGTCTCAAGCCCATGCACTAAGTATCACAACAAGTCCCTTCGGCCAGAAAGCGACCCCAACATAGCAATGTCATCATACCATGCGATACTTCTGCTCTATCTACGGGCTTGATATGTATAAAGTCCCTCTAACTTCTCATACTTTCTCCATTTTATTTCATTCTTTACATCACACCACTTCTTCTATTACCTCTTCTACTTTCATTCTTTGATTACTTTCCATTCGTTACTGCCGGCCAGTCTTCCTTCCTTTAAATCCCACGTTTGATACTTGTCGTCCAATCTTTTTTCATCACCCCACCTTTATCATGTATACCCCGTCACTCAACACCGTGGTCACTTTGGGCCTACTTTTCTCAGGGCCCCTAGCTTCCGCTCTTGCCCTTCCTGCAGAGTTTGGCGCTGCATCTCTCGAGAAGAAATCAATCGTATGTCTACATCCCAGCTGAGCCTTTCAAATACTGTACTAACGCATCACAGCCTTCGAACATCGGTGCAAAGTTGGCTCGTGATATTCCAGCCCTCATCACGCGTCACCATACTGAGGCTCAGATTGCCGCGAAAAAGGCGAAAGGAGCCAAGGGCCAACGTGATATCGAAATCGAAGAACGTGAGCCTCACCACACTGAGGCCCAAATTGCCGCCAAGAAAGCCAAGGGAGGAAAAGGTCAACGAGACGTTGAAATCGAAGAACGTGAGCCTCACCACACTGAAGCCCAGATTGCCGCGAAAAAGGCGAAAGGAGCCAAGGGTCAACGAGACGTTGAAATCGAAGAACGTGAACCCCATCATACTGAAGCTCAGATTGCCGCCAAGAAAGCCAAGGGAGGAAAAGGTCAACGCGATGTCGAAATAGAAGAACGTGAGCCCCATCACACCGAGGCTCAAATCGCCGCCAAGAAAGCTAAGGGAGGAAAGGGTCAACGTGATGTCGAAATAGAAGAACGTGAACCCCATCATACTGAAGCTCAAATCGCCGCCAAGAAAGCTAAGGGAGGAAAGGGTCAACGTGATGTCGAAA
>JANHAA010000157.1:0-45773 GCA_026225975.1 Clarireedia hainanense | reverse complement strand
ATCACACCGAAGCTCAAATCGCCGCCAAGAAAGCCAAGGGAGGAAAGGGTCAACGCGATGTCGAAATCGAAGAACGTGAACCCCATCACACTGAAGCTCAAATCGCTGCGAAGAAAGCCAAAGGAGGAAAGGGTCAACGCGATGTCGAGATTGAGGAGCGTGAACCTCACCACACCGAAGCCCAGATTGCTGCTAAGAAGGCAAAGGGTCAACGTGATGTAGCTGTTGAGGAGCGAGAGGCTCATCATACTGAGGCGCAGATTGCTGCCAAGAAAGCTAAAGGACAATAGAGGATTCGGGACGAATTGAGGAGTGGACATGATGATTTTTTTGGTGAAGTTCAGAAGTGCTTGTAGGATTGTATTTTAGTCTCTAATTGTAAGAAGAATGTAAACAGTGATGGAATAATGCGTTCAAAATGATAGATTGATATTAAGCATAATACCTGCTGCATTGGCAGCGACACAAGCAAAGTATGACGATGAGTGAGAATAGTTAATACCTTTTTGACAGCAAATCTCTCTATCGATAAACATTAGCTTGGTCATCTCACACCACTTCCCACTAGATTACCTTTGACAAGACTCGATTTTGGCTGTATTTCATCCTGCGTGTCCTTCATGCCTTGAAGCATTGTAAGCTGCTGGTATTGCTGAATGATATCAGCTGAATTAAGAAGAAGCTTCTGTTAAATAACCTTCGTAAGACCTTGACGAACAATCTACCTTTTTGAAATCGATTTCACTGTCATTGAAATTCATTTTAAATTTCAAATAACTATGTGCTATATGTATATTGGATACAGAAGAGTGAAAGCTTGCAAGATAATAGTATAACTCCCTTTTCCCTCTTCTAATATCACTGGTCGTCTCAGGTCGTCAACGAGCGTTCCAGTCACCAACACCCCAATTTCGACAGCAATCATTCTTGGCAGACGAATTATACTGGTTCAATCACACGAACTTCCACTAACTGCACCAGAATGATACCTCCGTTCATAGTCAAGGAAAGGCCATCAGAAATGGCAGCAGGGAAAATCAAATCAGAGACCACCGACTCACCCTCTCCACTGTATACTACTATACTTCCACCGAGCATTCGTCGACCAAGACCCGCACATGCAACGCACCGTTGGAGTCGGCTTGAAGGAGGGCAGTGTGAACCCCGTCTGCAGCAGGACCGTAGCTGGTATTCCCACTTGCATTGCGGTTGACTGAGAGCTCCTTTCTTGATTGGGAGTATTCGATTAAAGTCTGCTCATCTCCTGCTTTACGGACGGCAAGGTTTAAGTAGACTCAGCAGCTGGAGTAAAGTTTAGACCTATATCTAACGCCTTTCCAGGAAGTGCGGTAAGTAAGGATTGACCCGGTGCGAGGACTTGGTTAGTGGTAGTTCTAAGCGGCGTGCCCGCTGCATCTAGCTCCCTCACAGGAAGTTGTAGGAACCCAAGTTTCCCGTTCAACTGTTTGAGCTTTAATGTGCGAGGGAATAAAAATATGCCTTTCTAGCTATTCGTTGGAAGATTTCCACCGTAGCTGTTCGCAACGGCGGCGATAATCCTACGACCATCGGATATAGGTACATTTTCCCAAGACAAGGCACTATCGAAATCACGTCCATAATCTAAGTAGAGCGTACTGTTTTCAATTGAGTCTACAATGAATACTGTTCCATCAAATAATCCAGTTAGTCCGAGGACTCCATTTCCACTTGCCGGGGAGCCAGTGGCAGGTGTGATAATCAATACCCATTTCTTCGTCGTTGTGCCTTCAACTTGAAGCTCAAAAAAGTCGGGCACCTCCGATCCTGCGATGGCACTCGAAAGGCCCAGGATATTCATAGAGGCTAAATCACTCTTCAAGGTCCAAGACTGTGCATCGGACGATGTCCAGAATGTGAGCTTGTTCTGCTCTCTATGGGCAAGAATCATGACCCAATTTCCCGTAGCGTCGCGGAAAAAAAACTTTTGGATCTCGTGCTCCCAATCCTTTGGTTATATCGTGTAGTGACTATTGTTGCTGTGATAAAATTGGATTATTCGAATATTCGGTCCAAGTCATCCCTTGATCTAAGCTATATGCAAGTCGTTGATCCAGGATCCTGAACGCCGCTTGATGGAAAGTATCCGGCTTAGAAGGCCAAACATGGCGGATAAGCACTCGTTCTCAATTCTGAAAAAATCGCGGGATCGTAATATGAAGCCCCGGTGAAAGTCTGAATACATTATACCGTCCGTGTTCGAGATCGCGACTGGCTTATGAAACAAGTTTACGAGGTCGGTGCTAGTTGCATACCCCTGATTCTGCAGTGAATGTTGTTCCATCGAAAGTTCCTAGCTGGTAAAGCGTTCCAGAGCCAGTGGTTCCAGGCGTTCCGCCAGGATTTACTCCTATTTGCAAAACCCATTTAACATTGGCCTCATTGCTGTAGAGAGGCAGCTGGAAGAGACTAGGGCATTCCAATACACCACTAACTCCACTCACTGGTCTATATTCGCTGACATGCGTTTAGTCTTTGAGATTTGGAGAGGTGTAAATGAGTACTTTATGGAGTTGAGCTAGAGAAACGACAGATATCCATCTCGAGCTAGACGCATGCCAGAAAACGAAGAGATTCCAGAAGTCCCGCCATTGATCTTAATATAGATCTAGAGGAAGAAGAATGACGGGATTTCCAGCATCGTATCTAGTCCAGGTTATACCATCGTCCAACCTATAGGCAATAGATTGTGCTTATGTGCCACCATCTACCGAGTTTTCGCTTAGTAAAGTTTATAATATGAGATACTATAAGGAGCATAATAATCAGTCCTGTTGGCACTCTCGGAGGAAAATTTCTTATATATGATGTGTAAAGCGCGACGAGAGGTAATTTCCCATCGCTTCCAAAACCGCTGGTGTTATGGGGATCAGCAACTGCAGACCCAGAAAAGAGCATCTCTGTTACATTACCAAAGAAGCCACGGGCAAGAAGTGCCACAGATTTATATTCCCAGTATGAGAGATCTGTACTAGTTACGTGACCCCATAACATAGAACCCCATTCATTGCCCCCTGAATTGTACTGATAGAATACATGGTAGATACCATTATGGTAAAATAGTCCATTTGGACCGTTCATCCAGTTTAGAGCTGGTGTGAAGTGGTACTGAGGGTGATATGTCTCATTGAAGGTTTGAGTGTCTGCCAGTCGGATGATGCATATCACCAGCGTGAAAATGCTACGGATGAAAAGAGTCATATCTTAGCAACAACGTGCGAGGAAGAGTAAAGTTGGTAGGCTTTCCTGAAGTTGCACGGTGGGAATTCTCAAGAAGCCGTCGGCACATTGCTGACTCTTATACTTCCGTGAGCTACGTCTTTGTCCAACGATATCTCATAATCACTATGATAATGAGAACTTGACTGCAACTTGATTATCATCATCACATCATGAATTTGATTCATAACTGCTTCCTAATTTTCCACCCGGAGAAATGCTCGCTCATTCTTTAGACACTCTCGCCATTACGCTCAATACGGTTTAACAACATTCCATATCAAGCATAGTACTGTACTGATGCATGCCCTAGCCAATGCGCGAAGAGTTGGACTAAAATTTTCTGGAACATGAGATGAAAATATGTAATCTATTTGGAACTAGATATTTCTCTACTTTACCACACCACTAAGCAAAATTGATGGAAATATAACTCAACTCTCCACTTATTCTATTCCACGCTGCTCGACAGAACATACTCTGCGATCTCGGAAACCGTGAATCTACACTAGTGTAGTATAGACAATCAGCCTTATAGCAGTGCTAAGGGCGGAGATGCTGCGGAATAAGAGTATAATGTTATAATTGTACAGAGTGAGATAGATACGTTCACTAGGCAAGAGCTAAGAAGGGAGATATCCGAGTTGAACGCAGTTGGAGAGTTGGGGGACAGGGGTTGAACGTGGTGTCGAAGGATGGGGGAAATAAGTTTGGGAGTGTATGTACGAGTAGAAAAGAGTGAATTGATATCTAGTACGTCTGGAAAAAATATATATGTCGGACATATCAAACGTGCGCAAAGGCAGATTGCATAGCTGATCTATTCATATACGAGTGGGAAATGAAAAGTGACTAGATAATACAAATAGTGCATCCCTGAAATAACAATTCTTAACCGTCATAAGCTTTCGTTCGAATGGAAATGAGAAACAAAACATAAATCGCTGAATAGAAATGTTTCGTAACCCAATAGTACCTGTACATGTATCTGACCTCTGCCCAATCACCCATCCACCTGTCACCAGCCACGTGGAAAATACCAAATTCCCAAACTCCATGCTAAATCAAAAGTCCGAAGAATGTACCATTTCCATGACCGCATAAGAAACCCTCCAATTCAAGCCTAAAACTCCCGCCCCTCACCCCTTTATTTTGTTTCGTCATCAATTAATCATATATTCTTCTTCCCCTCCACAACCTCTCCGGACCTCAACCCCAATCCCACAGCATCCCAATCATCTGCACGCTCCACATACCTATAGGCTCGCCCCCTAACTACCCTGTCAACCCTCAACCTAACCTCTGGATACACATCTTTATACGCCTCTCTGCCCATCCAGCAATCTAGATGTCCATACCCTCTAATCTCAGTGCGTTCATACAGGCTACTCTCCCCACCCAGTTCATCTCTCAGAATTTCTAGTGTTCTGGTCGTGCTTTCCGGGTTCAAAACCTTGTTATCTGAGCCAGAGAAGAGGAAGAAAGGAATATTCTTTAGTCGGCGAATATTCTTGGAGGAGGTGAGTGGATGGAATAATGGGGCGTTGCCGGTTACGTGACCTTCGACGCCCATACGCATGAGTAGGTGAAGACAAGTCATGTTGACGCCAGAGAAGAAACGATTGGTTTGACGGTGTGTGGCTTCGTTGAGGTTATTATGGTTCCAGAGCCTATAATGAAACATATTAGTACCAATTCAGGAAATCACTGAAGCAGAACATCCAGCAAAATAGAAAGAATGTTCACAAAAAAAAAAAAAACATACCGGCCAAAAATCAACGAACATCGATGGCAAGAGATATTATTACACATCTCACACCTCTGATCGGGATAAAATCTCAACAACTGATTGAGCAATTGTTGGAAGTATGAGTCCTGCTTCGTCGACGAACATGAGAACCAATTCCCTCCGAACATCTTATACAACTTGTCGAACGGAATCGGACCGGCCAACGCCTTCGCCAGATTCAACGTCGCCCAAATCGGATTCATGAACACCTGCGAACAAGTCACACCAAGGATCCACTTTGCTGGAATCGTGCCATCGAGTAAACCCGAAGCAAAAGCTACCGAGCCCATACAATGCGCAATTGTATAGATAGGATCATTGCCATGCTGCTTCCGGATCCATTGCAGACAAGCTCTGATATCGAGACGAGAATCGAAGGTTGTCCAGTTGTCTTCTGCGACCATGAGCTGGCAGATACGATGCACGGTGACGAAGCAGCGGTAGCCGGCACGAGTGAAGTAGTTGATGGCATTGACTTCGATGGTGGGTAGTGCGAAGATTTGGTGGTCGACTGAGGCACCGGGGATGAAGAAAAGATTTTTGGTTTCGATGTTGGGGTTTTGAGGCTCCCACATATGGAGGAGGGTTTGGACGTTGTCGCTGGCGACGATTTTGATCGTTTGGCTGGGAGGGGTGTCGTTGATATAACCGGTGTAGGTTACGGATGGATATTGGAGGTAAGTGAAGGGGGCGAAGAAAAGGTTGGCAGATTGTTTGGCGAAGAAAGTCATGAAGCTTGTGGTTGACTGGAGGCGGGACCAGAAATTGGTACCTACTGCCTTTAGTGTAAACAATTGAGAGAGGAATGCTTTTGGTTCGATGTGCATCATGCCTCGTCCGAGAACAGCGCCGCGGTTACCTTTCTCGGAGATCGTAACATACAGAGTTGATGCAGCGCTCCAGAACTTCCATGGTCCCAGCGCCACAGACGAGTCGACGATCTTATACCCATGGAAGTGCAATTGCTTGCCCTCCGTGGAAGTCATATCAAAGTCATATGTTAAGTTGCGTGTACCCGGAGCTTGATGATCGACATTGAAGAGTTGGAAGTCTCCTCGTTGTACCATGAAGGGACTACCAGGCAACGAAGCACAAATGAATGTGCCAGTCAACATCGCAGAGTGATCCGCTCGATGGACAGCTAAAGAAACTCGTTAACAAATTCAGCATATCTAAGGGAGTACAACTTACTTTTATGGGTATCAAAAGCCTTAACACTCAAGAAAAACCTCGAAGCTTCACAAAGGCCCCTCGCAGTCTTCGCAGCAATCTCATAATCCTCCTTGTGATCACCCTTCAAATTCGGCCCAACATGGATGAAACCCTCCATGACTTCAGTAAATCCGAACCCACCTGTTTTCGAATCTTCGGTCTCGTCAACCAATGCTGTCGCTCGCACAACTTCATCACTTTGGACACTACTAAGTTGTGGGTGCGGAGGAAGGAACTTCGGCTTGCCAAATAAATCTAGTAGGGTGTTTTTTGTCTTATAATCGATAGTGAGACCAAGATTCCTTGCAGCATGCTCAACTGATCGCTCGGCTAATGCGGTAATCGTAGCAAATGGATTGACGCCAAGAGCAGTGGGGATCACTGCCGCATCTGAGATGATAAGGCCTGGATAAGTCTGGTTGCCATGTCCGGTAAGAAGTTCACCGAAGTGATTGGTGACACCGTATTGTGCAGTGTTGTCTGGGCTCATGCAAGCACCACCAATGGGATGCACTGTGATTTCTTGTTGCCCGAGTGCACTATAGAATGGATTGTTGACGAAAGTCCCGCCGACGGCTTCAGTTGCTTCTTTCAGTACATTGTTGATCTTTTTGACATGGTCACTTCGACCAACACCAAGGAACTCGAGAAGAGGTTTATCGTCTTTGAGTGTAAGGATTGCTTGATTGCTGTCGTGGCTCATGACGAGATAAACCTGTGTTCTCTCGATGCTACCTTTCTTGTAGTATGGACCTAGGAATCTGCTTCCAGCAGCTGCAAGGGTGTGTCTTAGCTTCTCCAGTTGGCTGAGATTATCGGGTACTTCACTTCCTGGGAGTCTCTCAAGCATGAACTGAATCAGAGGAGCAAGCGCTTTCGGTATTGCTCCCTCTTCAATCACGTATCCATCCAGATGATTTTCATGGCCCTCTCGATTATCAATGATACCGGTAATAGTAGGACCAATCGGATTATCCGCTGCAGGTGAGGCACGACCAACCGCATTCACATTGTCGTTTGTATTGTAACCGAAAGCAAGCATATCGCCATTTCCGCTCATTCCCTTACCGACACGATCGCTCATGCTCATTCCCAAGCTCTTGCTGCGAAGAAGAATTTCTGTGGTACCAATGGCGCCAGCACCAAGGAATACACACTTCTTCGCATGGACCCACATGAGATCCTCGTAAATATTGGGTTTGAAGCTACCTCTGTTGCTTCCGTGCCATGCGAAGTACACAAGATAACCTTCTTGCTCTGGATGTTTTTCGACGTATCTTACTTCACATTCACAGAACATTTCTGCTCCCCAATTCCAGGCATCAGCCAGATAAGTGACCAGCGTACTGCTTTTGCTACCATCGTTGACACCAGTAGAGTCCATACCAGTCAAAGCAGACGGATACATCTCCACTCCGGTGCTGTTTGGTCCGCCCAAAAAGCGCGTAGTTTGCTTTGGGCGATAAAATTTCTCGTGCATACCAAGAATTCTTGCCTGCTTTTCAAGCAAGGTCAACTTTGGAAGCTTTGGCCAATCTTCTGGATAACTCTCCGGTTGCAAGACGTCTGCTGCGCGCTTGTAGTAAGGCTTTAGTTCTCCCTCTTGCCTCAGCTCTTCCGGCCAACAATCCATCGCCAAAGTTTGATCATCAGCTTCGAGGAATATGTTCGCATTTAGAAGACTGGTACCGCCCAAACCGTTCGCAACGAAAGCATTTTGACCCCTACCACAGATAAGGTGGTAAAGGCCTGTCGGATCACCTTCTTCCACCATCATGCCAGGCAGAAAACCCGGTGCGAAATTGCCCGAGACATGTAATTCACGAACTGCATGAGACAGCCCGGAAGGATATTCTCCAGGCCACTTTTCTTTCCCTCTCTCTAATAAGCACACAGTTTCACCTGCTCTAGCCATCCGACTGGCTGCGACAGATCCACCGTATCCGGAACCAATCACAACCGTATCATAGGAATTTCTTAGTAGCTCTACTTTTTTCGAGATACGTGGGAATTCTTTGCTGTTAAGATCATCAGTGTATGTTCTGATCTTAGCATGTGCTCTGCTTCGAGGTCCTCCGGCGGCTGTCGTCCTCCCGCCAAAAGACTCGATACGATGAGATTTCGAGAAGTGAGGCATATCGTCGCTCAACGCGGGACTTGTGTTTGCGGAGCTGTTGAAGCCATTTGGTGAAAGGCTGTCTACAGATCGACCCATTGCACTATCTGTATCGCTGTGGTTGTCGTTGAGCTCATGCCCTAAGCTGCTATGACTGCCATTTGATTCATGTCCATCCAAGTCGCTGTGACTACGTTGATACTTCCGGTTCACCACCACGGGTGAAGGAATGGGTTGCGCAGTAGCCATGTTGAAAGGCAGTATAGAAACACACGTGGAAATTGGTGATACCACTCAAAGTAACTGTTGATTGATGCCGGTTACACTGAACTAGGTAATAAGTTCCAAGGTCAGCAAGGCTGGTACCAGGGGATACTTTGTGTAATGACAATACCGCAAGCAAAAGGTGTATGGTACAATAAATATTACGAAGGAAGTTTTCACGTGAGGAGTGCGGAATACACAAAAAGAAGCAGCTGGCGTCAATGGAATGCAGAGCATTTAAGAAAGAATGTAAGCACCATAGGAAAAACCGACGTCGTTAGTAGTTAGGGGTGCCTTAGGGCTGAGCAGCTGTGAGCTGAATGGAATATGCCTAAAAAAACTGATATTTGAAGCCACAAGACCCACCAGATTGTGAGAGATCGCTCAGAATTGGTGATGCTTGGCCACGAATGATACAAGGAAGCTAGTGAGGTGATAGAGAAATAAGACTGTACAGATTATGAATGACAAGCATTATCATAAATATCTGCTGAGGCATTCTCGTGAAATGACCAATGAGGAGACCGAAAGAGCCGACAATTCTTTCTCATTCCATCCCTGCGTAGGTACCAAAATCTATTTCCACTCCACACTTGCAGCGGTCCGCATTAACCCCCTGGCAATTGGCTGAACAGTGGGGGCAGTTCATTACAATCTATCCAGGAGAACAGGAGCAGAAAAAAGACTTCAGCCGCGCGACCGTAAGCAGTAAAGAGAAGTTTCAACGTAAGACGAAATCATAGTCGAGATTAGTTGATATAGAAAATGGGTGAGAAGTCCAAGAAATCAGCCCCTGAAAATTCGGTCCTGCAACTGGCCAATTAGATATGATAATACACAATGTGGTTTTGTTCTATTCTCCCTTGGTGACTCCTGTAACAGCTTTCACCTGCTTTTCTATAAGTGATTAAAAAATATTATCTGATATGACATGACTGTATTCTGCACTAGCAGTCGCATTGCACCGGACAAGAGCGACGAGGCCTTCCCCATGTTCCTGTTTCTCCTTTAGGCAAATTGGCGTCTTTTGATGTGTGGCAGTTCGGGGATGCTGGAACGCCCGGTCTCCATGCACGTCAAACACCGGTATATTTTCATCTCATGTATCTCCAATGCAACCCTTCGAGTCTCGAAAGACGATAAAGAATGTTTCCGACCAGGGAATTGAATCAATAGTTGCTTGCGAATTTGTGAACAAGCGTAGAATTGGCTCATATGGAATTCTCCTCAAACCGAGGTTCTGGTTTGACATAGCAGGCCTACCGGTACAGTAACGTAAAAGGGTTGAAGTGGGGTCACTAGCAGTTGTCAGCTTACCTACGAATCTCTCGCGTTTCCCGACACGGTACGTGGTAGCCTCGTACTAAGTAGCGGCTTCCAATTAGCAGTTCTTGTCCTTTGGCGACGGACGATTCATGAAATAAGGTGGCTTAGCTATGTTACTAGCCTTCCCCATGCTGCAAATGCTCTGACCAATCGATCAGGGCCACCTCAGTCCCGAGATGACAAAGACGATTTTAGTCGAGTCAAGTCTATAGTCATTCCAAATACTGTATATTGTTGTTATCCAATAGAAGCATGTGCAACCTAAGGTATCTATTTTGGGCTAATCTCACATCATGTCATAAGTAGTCACCTCGAACAGTTTCACGGCTGCCGTCCAATTGCACTCAAGGTGTCTTTTTTAGGATTGTATGTCCGTAGCTAGGTACGCTTGTTTCTTCCTCCCCTCCCTTTCCTTCCGCCGCATATTGTCACTGCCCCTCCAACCGTTCATAGTGGAAAGAACTGAATGAGGATGAGCATTGACAAATGCCTAGCTGCTGACCATAGAAAGCTAGCGTCGACGCTACAATTACAACGTCGTTCAGGAAGGAGGAAAATCCCTTTTCTCTCACAGCAGGAAATATATTTATCTCATTCCCTATTCAATGCAGTTCAGTCACATTCTATTCCTGCCATACACCGAACCTCTTCACCTCCAGGCAGAGAGCCAAATACGAGTCCAAGCGAACCACAAACGACAAAATTGCTCCCCCTGTCCTATCTATCTGTCCCGCACTCGCAAATCGTAGGATCAAATGGAAATTGCACAGCCAATTAGCACTCGATCTATCCGTGCCCCTTCCCTAGTGTTTTCTTCAACAAGGCCCCACAGGCGGTCAACTCCTTCAAAAGAAAAAAATTTACCGAAACGTCGCGCCGCCCCAGCCCTCGCGGCTACGCACATCTTGGCCTTCATTGGACACCGAGATGATATTATATTTCGCGTCTTACATTTTCGAATCCTTCGGGGAAACAAAAGGTGAAAAAGTGAGGCTCGATCACAGGAAAAAAGGAAGGAAGGAAGCCCTACGGACAGGTACCGTAGGCTGTTGCTACCGGTGGAGAAAGGGTGCTAGGATCCAGTAGCTCATACAATTGCGCTGATTCGTTTGTATTACCCTTTGGCCTTGTCTTCTCTATTCCTATTCTTACATAGTCCACTGCTACTCAGCAATTTCTATACTACATTACAGTAATCTAGCTCCAAAAAAGGCACCCGCGAGGAGCCAAGGGCCAGAACAAACAGGGGGGGTTGCAATGCCTCAACACCGAGTCATGGAGCGAAAAACGTGGTGAGTGGACCCCCTTTTATCGTTACAGACTTAAATCCGTTCTTCGTTTGCTGGGTGACTGGCCCTTTGTCGATAAGGCAGATTGATACCTAGCGAGATAGCAACCCCACCTATGCGTACCCTCGGTGTCTATATCCACAAAAAGCTATTTATCCAAGGAATTGAGCGCTGCGACTGGAGTTAGCCTCCGCGGGTTGCTGTGCTTCGCTCGAAGGATGATTTTCATTCTCACTGCAGGACTCTATCGTATCCAATCTGAATATTGGCCAATAGTCACGGGTTGATTCCCTCCTCCGACAGTCGCACCAGCCACCGCCATATTATTCCCAGCCAGTACATGTATATACCTACCTACGCCGTGAACATAGTCGATGGTTGTATGTTTGAACCCATATCGGAAGGGTCGTTGAATAGATTTTCTGTTTCTCTCGCTCATAGATCTAAATTACATATCAGACACAAATCACATCATCACGTCCTCCTGAGCAGCTTCATTACGTCAGGTAAGACTCGATGACTGTGCATTTGGGCGCCTGTGATGGTAGGACGTAGAGACGGTAACTTCCAGAATTGACGACTCACCATCCAGAGCCAAGTCATTCACACCAAACCAATGACCACCTGGAGAATTGGGAAGCCGTAAGATTATGTCACACAATACATCTCGTATTAGCACTTGTCCGAAAAACTCTGTCTGTCATTCCTCAGAAAATATTGCGTTTAGCTAAGAAGTAGAAGTAAGAAGGACAGGACAACACCTCGCATTTCTAGCCATCTCATCGCGCGATTTAGCTCCGCTCAAGTAACACATTCATATATGCAATGACATCACTACAGGCTTCGGTATTGATAAATGAAGTTTTCAATAGGTGGTATTAGGATCGAGGTTAGCAACGGGTTATCTGTAGGCGTATTCGATACATCGCTGTACAAGATCGAGCTTAGTGGGGTCTCGACAAGGTATGGAAGGATGAACTGCAGATGTGTGAGGTCACAGTACGTGGATGTGAGCCGAAGGCAGCGATCACAGAACTCACTTTTGTCGTATCATTGGCTGGGTACATAGCAAGATGGAGGGCTTCGCCGTTGACATATTTATCCAGGTTGCTTCGTGTAGTGTACGTCTAAGAAAAAAACCACACAGATCAATATTAAATTAAACTGCTAACTAACTACTCTCACTGTAGTACAACCTCGATTATGCCTTACTTGTCGTTCAAATATAGCGACTTCCAAATCCGCACACAAATTATGCCCACAGACTAGACCTACTCAATCCGTTCTAGGCGTGTAAGTTCATTAACAGCAAGTATAGCCATCATGTTGACATCGCCTGCAGCTCAATACGATGGGCATCTCGTATCTAGAAGGATGGTTTCATCCGTCCATATCTTCAAGTATCCAGGCTGTATTGCACTCATAGGGTAGCGAAGAATGTCGCGACATTGATCATCTGGCCAATCGTGGATGATGTCATGAGCGTAATGAATCTAAGCACTTACAGGACGCAAATCGTTAGTTAGCAAAGTTAAACACACATGGAAGTCATGGAGCAAGGTATGGAGCTGGTTACCTTTGATTGGCTGTGGAGCAAAGAAATCGTGAGCCATGGCTTTGATTCCAGGACTCAGTTGATCCAAGGTTGAGATTGTCTTTGGTAAATCTTGAAGTATGAGATGTCCAGCTGACCGAGGAAACCGGGCGAGGAAACGTTCCCGGTCGTGGTTGTTTCCTCTGCCGAAATCCAATGCATCGGTACGAGAAAAGTCATTGAGTACTTCCGTTTCTACTAGAACCCAGTCGACCTAGTGTCTGTGCTCGTTATGATATCCTGACATGAATGTATTGAAGTCATTCAGAGTCACAGGGCTGCTATGGATGCGCTGAAAGTAAATGAGACGGTGTTGAAGGTCCATCAAAACGCACACTTCATGCCAGTGGTTGGACACTTCTAACTGTCGGTTCGTGAGTATTCGTGTAAGTGCATCTCAACCTGTGCTAAATTATCGTGCATGACTTTCCTCGCCGCTTGAAGAGCGGGAGTCGAGATTGTCTTGTTCAACTCGTTGGCCGTGTACACATGTACTACTAGCTCTGTCACTAAACCAGTAGCTGATAGAACCCGCATAATTCGTACTGCTGCATAGCTATCGGTGCCGAATGCCGAGAACGAAAACGCTAGAGATAGCTATTCACCAACGAGAAGGGCCTCTGCTTCTGCTTGTTTTGCGAGCTCTTCAGCAGATACAGGCTCACCTGATCTATCATCCAGAATACGGAAAAGACTCATGTCGATTCGAACACGAAGAGCCATACGGTAGGAAACGTTCTAAATGGTTGCTTAGTGAAAGTTATAGCCCCGTGGTGATGGAAGATCTGAAAATACACTACGATAATCAGGCGCTGACATTTGAAGAAAATTGTGAACAGCTTCTCCAGACTCGGTTCTGGAAAAAAAATTTGAGTGTGGGAGAGGCAAAAGCAGGTGGTCTACTCGGGGATAGGGAAATGATTTTTAAGGCCTTCTCCCATACCTTGCTGAGCCAATGTCGCTAATACAAAGAATTTCACTGACTGTTTGATTGCAGACGGCTGGCAAATTCTATTGCAGATAACATCAAACGAATCTTCCAAGTACTTACTGATATATTCCATGTCTCGTAGTGAGCATCAGGCAGTACCGATGGATTTCTGCTAAAGAATTCCTGAACAGTAAAGTGTACAAGTCTGACTTCTTGGCTGGCTGGCTGGCTCAACAATAACAAGGCCGGCACAAAACTTTATGATACTGTCAGTTTCCAGCATATTTTCCGGATCAATAGAACGGGGCGGCTCTTCGTTCTCGCTCCACTCAATGGACAGAGCCAGAGAAAGTCGTTCAACACTCAAAGGTTTCAGAGACGTAGAGACCCATTGGGGAATTCATATGCCATATTTGTTATTAGGTTCAGCCTGTTTCTTGGTTCATTAGATTATGTCTTGGTAGTTCGCTTCTAGTTTTAAGGGGAGCGTTTGAAGCGCTTTACGGATCTTGGACGGTGTACGTTCAGTCAAAATTTGTTCAAGCTGAAGAACCGCCATGAGAAACCGAAATAATTTTGTTTCATCAGGATAATGATAACACAATGAGTGCAAGATATTCCAGGTCAGATATTGGTGATACGTAACTTACATTCCACAAACTCGAGTCGTAATAGTATCAATGATCTGTTCCTCCAAATCGTCTTTAGCTAGGCGCTTCAAAACGCAGAATTTCTTCTGATATTTCTCCTCAAGTACGATTTTATATCAACCTCTCGAGCAGCAATCTTGATTTGAGAATTCGCTACCAAGGCTGTGTTGGTATCCTCTACATTTAGTCGGTTTGTAATTAAAGTCTTACAGACGACTAGTGTTGTCAGTAGTGTACCTGTACAATAGTGCACGCCCACTGTATATGCAAGTATAATAATAGATCCTGTATAGTTTTTGATATTGAAACTGATAGTACAAATAGTTTATATCCTTAAAAACGGTACAGACTAGCCGTATATTAGGTGTATAGCGATAACGTAGGTAGATGAGGTAAATTGTATAACCAAATATAGTTCTAAGATTTTAGTACCAAATTAGCTATATTGGCCGATATTGAATATCTCTTTTCGGCTGCAAAGATTATTCTTATAGATCATTGTAATAGAATAGGAATAAAGAAATCTGGGCAGTCTTATTTGCCTTTGGCTTCAATGACAGGATCTTTTCAATCATTTCTACATCGATCACTCGTTCCATAAGTTCTTCAACCTTTTCAACGCGAGTCACCGCCGTCCAATTGTCTTCATGCCACCATCGTACATGATATTCAAGAACTGTAAGATGTGGTAACATGCGCGAATGTCTGCAAATTACTTAGTATGAAACTCATTTCATGTGAGCGAGTAAGATACCTTGAGCATAGCCGTGCAAAAATATGATATTATTCAGCCAAATAGCAAAAGGCTGATAAGTTCTAGGCTGCGCGAACGGTTAACCGTGGGAGTCCCATGGTATTGCCAAGACAATCCGCGGATTATCCGTTATAGAGCAGATAGTTGAAATCTCAGATAGTTAGTCCGTGGGTAATCCATGGATATCCACAGGGTATCCGTCAATCCGTGGGTAATCCGTAAATATACGGATAATCTGTCAATTTGAGGGTATTCCCAGAATAAGTGGGTATTTTAAGCTTTAAGCTTTAAGCTTCAAACCTTAATTTTTTGAGGATATACTCTTTATACTAATCTTTGTACTAAGCACAAAAGTTATCTAGGTATTTGTACACTTTTTATATATTTTTATGTATACGGATTATTAGTGGGATACCCACGGTTAACCGTAAATCCGCGGAGCGGATTATGATTTTAAAATACTATCCGCGGATTGTGAAAAGAGAGGGGACCCAAACCACGGAGCGGAGCGGTTTGCGGGTATCCGCGGTTCCGGTTTATTTCTGCGCAGCCTAATAAGTTCACGCTTGGTCCCAAGCTTTGGCACTTGGTTTTGTTGATATCTGGCAATGACGAAGAGCAGTCGATGATTATCTTAAATTTAGGATCAATATGCTCCAACATTCGGGCCATTCGCACAACCATTCTTCCAAGTTCGAGCGACAGCTGTGTATGTATAGTTTGTAATGCAATCCACTCCGATCAAGTAAACACTTAGCTTAACTACCAAATACATTAAATCACACAGAACCCAAATTTAAACTCTCTTATCCATAGCATTTTTACAAATGATTGGGTGGATTCCTGTGTAATGCCCTGGCGGAGGGAGGAGAAGCATAATCACGCGGTGAGTAGCATCTGTTGCTGGGGACACTCCTGAAATAGACGATCTAGTTCATGCCCCAAACCAGCGATTTTATTGACCTCCAGTGCCCGCTTGCGATTAATTTGTTCGAGCTGTTCGTCGTAGTTAGTTATGGCTACTTCTCAAGGTTTAATACTGCATGTAAGAACGAGTGAACCCTATATTTGTACCTTCTTGTACGATTACCTGGGTGAATCTCATTTCTATTTGCCGCACAATTTGCCACTCAACTACCACTCAATATAGGGGCTAATGGAATTTATTCTATTGAAGCGGGAATTTCCATAAAAGATCTTCTATTTCCATAGTTTAGCCTGAAAAACCAAGCATATTCCATTCCTTAGGAGCTAGGAGCTAGCAGTAAAACGTGACATGGCATCATATGAGCGAATCTCTACTGTAGTCATTTGATGTTGCATAAATCCCCTCCCTTCTCCTAGACTGACCACTGTACAGCCTGAATGGCTAAATTGAAGTGCTAGTTTCTTTAAAATACCTGTCCTGGCACATTGGAAAAGGATGCAACAGAATCCAAGATGACAGAATCAACGACACCACTACCAGGAATTCTATTATTGTCAGTTGTCACTCAAGAACATGCTGGTGAAGAAGAACCTACAGTACTGGTGTGGAATGAATTACCACTCACCGGCTCCGCGGACAAGTTAGACGAGGCTATATAGATAGACGTCTTCATTCTCTCTTTCACAGAGTTTCATATATAAATAAACAAAAGCTCACTGGTAAATAATAATAGCATAGCAGGCGCTCTATACCCCATGGCAATATATACCCTAGCATCACACGCACCAACGTACTCTATGTCAAATTCCCACGACGTGATGCGCTACATAGACGCACTCAAAAGCCACCAAAAGTCTCCGCATTCTCGGAAATAGTTACAAAGTATAGATGGTGCATACAAAATATAAATGATGCACACAAAATATAAAGGATGTAAGAACCGAAACGAAGCGAATAAACACATCATCCTTCGTGAAGGACGGGAATCTCAAACATACAATCCAGTACCTGCACTGAACTGAAGGCCGCAGCCATCGTAGCTAAGATGCGAAAATCAAGTAATACGTCTTGGTGATCGATACTTCGAAGCACTCGCTCTTGACTGTCAAGTGAACAACTAGTCAGTCAGCCACCTCCCATTACGCAAAATACCCATCACTCTCCCTTTCTCTCTCCCTCGAATCCCTTGAACCGTAACTACGCGCATAACTACAAGCATACCCATACCCATCCTGATCCTCATACTTATACCCCCTCTCGTTTGCCTCAGCCTCAGCCTCAGCCTCATAATCCGCGTCCACTCTCCTTGGCAGAATACTCTCCGGGATAGACTCATCCTCCTCCTCCTCAACCTCTTTATCCTCTTCCTTGACCCTCCCCTCTTCCTTGACCCTCCCCTCTTCCTTGACCCTCCCCTCTCCCCCTCCCTTCCCCCTCCCTTCATCCACCCTCTCCCCCTTCCCTCTCTTCACCCTCTTAGCCCCCCCCTCTCTCCTCTCCCTCCTCTCCCTCCTCTCCTCCCCGTTCATCGGAAACCTTCTCCAAAACCGGTTAAACGTCTCCACCACCTGTCTCGCCGTCAACACCATCCCATACTCCTTCTCCACATCAATACTAATAAACATAATCTCATGCGGCACGGGTAGTTTCCTCAGCGTCATCCGCGTTGGGAGACGCATTTGTGCTGCGCGGAAGTCACGCACGACTCTTTCCTCCCAGGGTTCTCGCAGGCGTTCAGGGTCGGGTGTGACGATTCTGTTATGGAGTTGGGGCTCGATCCAGCGCTCTTTTTCTCGGGGGCTTTGTTGTACCGGGTATTGTACTGGTTCATGGTTTGGGTTATGGGGGGAATCTTGTTCTGGAGAACTGGATACTCGGGAGCGTTTCCGGGACTCCTTTTCTGCTCGGGCGGAGCCGCCTGAGGAGGGTGGCGTGAACATTTATTTTGAGGGTTTGATTTTCCTTTCGCTTTTTCTTCTTTGATAGATGGATAGACAGACAACTAAACAAAAACTGACAGGTTTCAACTTATAAACCTTTTTCACTTCAAGGTAATTCCCTGAATCATGGGTTCAGATAAAGTTGAGCCGGACAATTTTTCTTTTGGAGATGGAGATCGTAGCTAGATGTAGATGAGATTAGCGAGGAAGACATTTAATGCACGGTTATAAGATTGGGCCGTGAGGGTGGCGAATGTACTTCGTATGTATGTATGTAGACTCGGTAGAGCACCAACACCAGATAGACACATGCACCCCTCCACTCCCAAGCAGAATCTATGACGCCCACCACCGTGGATTTCTCTTGGGCTCGGATCACTGGAAGCAGCTGAATCCTTCATTTGAACAGCGTTTTCGAGAAGGAATAGCGGTGAGGGGAGATGAGGTGAGATGATTGGAGTTGGCTATTCTTCGCTGTCCATATTCGTTGTGGTACGAGCAAAATGGTCTGTTTGGAGATAATTTTCATGCAAATAAACAACGCAAGACGAGACCAATCGAAAAGAAACGGTGAACAGCGGAAAAGAAGCTCAGTCGCGATAATTGTTTCATTTTACTTTTCATTTTTTATTACCAAACCGGATATGGCTAAATGTATCACAAGATCTCATAATAAATATATCATTCCTCCTCTACAAGTAAGTGATCCCGAACCAAGTTTCAGTCTCTCGCAAATCTACCCAAATCTCGTGCTACCCCACTTCAGCCCGAGCTAAAATTTAAAGTTCAAGATTAGGTTGGATTGACAGATAGGGGATCAAGATCGGAAAGCGCAAAATTAAAGTGGATCTGAGCAGATGCGCCAATCAAATCTCTTCATGGACCCTCTCGTTCGCTCGGAGGCAAATTATCATATATCGGAGAAAACGTTCCGACGGTGAGAAATCTAGATATTTTGCAATCTTTTGTTGTGCACGGTAAGTTATCGTACGACAAAGGTAGTAGTATTGGTATCGTAGACTATCGTCGACCATCGTCGACCATCGTCTTGTTGTTTCCGTGTGGGTGCATGTGTATTATCAGCTCGGTGTATTACTTATTTATCCGCAATACTTACTCGTACGATGATTGCATGTTTGCTTACTGGGGCTTTGGAGATATGTCGAGTTCCGGCCGTGTGGGAAGGATGAATACGTGTGTAACTGTGATTTGATTTCTAGGCTGTTGCTCTTCTTGGTGTCGGAGTGGGCATTTGGATTCACATGAAGGTGGGACAAGGGTGCGATCTAGGTTGAAGTTGGGCTGTAGGGGTAGGGGTACTGCTTTCTCGATTTGGTATACTTGGTGCGGCGGATGGATCTACCAGATCTCGAGCTAACTGTTGGCTGCATTCGATGGCTTTGTTGGTTTGTTGTTGTTGTTGTTGTTGTTCGCAGCATGGCCACGGAGTGGAGTTGGGGAAACGATATGGATACTCCTTGTTTCTCCACCCAGCAAACACGGCAAGGTAAGATTAAGATCACCCAATCCATTTACCTAATGTGTGGGTATAGCCATGTGGAGCCCTGGATTTGAGAACAAGGGGAAGAGGCGATGAGGTGCCGTTTAAGGAAGAAGTGGTTCCGTAGCGAGCAAAAACGGTTGAGGTGTGGGTAGTAAGGCACTCGGCTTATATTGGATCGCTTCAGCTCGCCAATGCTATTGAACGGAGCGCTACTGCACTGGCGATGAAACATAGTTGATCGTAGATATGTAGCTGTGTAGCCAAAAGAGGCGCATAACGGCGGCGAGGAGGAGAGACGGTCGCGAAACCGGGCTTTCAGCGGGCGAGCGCTTATCCGGGTAAGATGAGGGAGGATATAATAGGTTAAGATGTGCAAAAACTGTATGTATAACTCGTGGATGACTAGAGTATATTAGGGCCAAGTAAAAACTATAATTGCAGATATGCAACAAACGGCAAAAGACGGTGTATGCAATATATGTGCCCGTAGGTGGAATCTGACCAGCATGGCAGGACGAAGAAATATTGCTTGGCTGGCCTCAAAGTTTAATAAGATGTGGTGTGTGTTGAAGGGAGACTTGCGAGTATTCTTCTCTGTGCTTTTGCCTCGCCCTGGAATCCGCACTCCAATCCATCTTCTACGCTACGCCTCTATATTCCCTCTGTCACCTATGCCATAATGAACTGCTTCCTAGTTGCCCCTTGTACACTTCCTCATTCCTTTCTTGTCTTGATCAGCTTTGTTCTCTTCCATGCTCTCTTCCTTTTCTCCCTCCCTTATCTTCTTATTTTTCCATTCCCTCCCTTCTCCTTAATCAACTTCACTTCCCGCACAAGCATCATTAATATATGCCCTACTTATTCCACCAACACGATCTCGACATGTTGACCCGCTCCCCTCTCAGGACTGGGTTGTATCCAGTAATTCGTCTTCAGGAAAAGATTTGCACTGCAGACCTTCGTGCGCGGATACGTGGGATGGATCGAAACCACAACTTAGACAAACTAGGTTGGTCGGTGGTAGGGGATGTTTAGAAGAATGCCACCTGGGAGGTCATGGGTTGATGATCAAAGGGCAGGGAAGAAAGTATGATTGATGAAAAGAAAGGTGAGTATCAAGGAATAACGTATCAGAGGAAGTGGAAATGAGAGCAAAAAGAAAGAAAGAAGTAAGATGATATACAAAATACACTCGTGCCCCTACCTCACATCAGATATAGCATGTTGGGGGACAAGAGAAGAGAACTCATGAGCATAAACTTACACGAATCAAACCCGTCGTCTTCTTATTCTACCGTATCCCATCCAAATCATGCAAAAACTACCTCACGATCCCACCCCTCCATCAATTTAGCACTAATCTAACAACTACCACCCTCCATAAATCGCACGCACCACAGTTCCCCAGTTCCGTATCTCAGACCACCTCCAACCAAATCAGTATCTGAGAGTCTCCCTCCTCCACCTCAATCCTTGTAGATCTCAAGAAGATTCCTTTTCTCCTCTCCTATCATCTTCTTCCATCAAAGAAACCTTCTGACAAAAGAAACCACTCCTTATCAACATTCCCATCTTATCCCTCCCCTGCACACAACCTCTCAACTCAAATCCCCATCTCAACTCCTCACCCATCTCGATCTCAAACCACTTGCTCAGCCCCTGGCTCAGCTCCTCCCAAACCTCAAGCATCAACAGCAACTACAACTACAACCACGAGCACACATGTAACCCAACAAACAAGTACAAAACGCACCTCGAACATTCCCCATCCTCCACTTTCCCCCCATCTCCAACATCTTCTCCTCTCATCTCCTCACTAGGAAGAATTTGCCGCTCTAGAAGCTCAATTCCCATCTACTCTCATCTACTCCACCAAGGAGAATACCCAAGTTGCATAAACTCAAATCTCAACTCATCCCGTCCCGTCCCGTCCTATCCCACCCCATCTTATTCTATCCTATCGTATCCTATCCCATCCCATTCTAGACCTTATTATCATAACCACAAAGCAACACTCCACAGAACTGCAGCATAGCACACCAATCACGGCAATATACCTCGAATGAGAGTTCCATTCCAAAAGTCAAGGAAAGCATTACTGTACTCACTTGAGGATGAACCCAACCCAATGCTCAGATCATTATGAGAACAATAACGCATTAGAGACTCAACGAATCGAATATACTAGTACAGTCGACATTATGGGAACCATGACTCAATATGGAATGCAGAAAACCTATTGGATAAACCGAAAATGTTTGTACAATCCAAAGTTTGAATATTCCATACAGTGCTATGTCCCGACCAAATGAAGCCGATGGTCACTCACTTTTGATATATTGTACAAATGCTCCTATCCGTCGATTGTCGTCACCATTCTGTATACCCCCCGAACCAACCTATCCCACCCCAGCCTGCCCCATCCATGCCATTCCATTCCATTCCAGCCCAAGATCCGTAAAAGCGGAACCAATTCCCGTATCCCATCTTCATAGATTCACCCAACACACATAAACCTACTCACTAACCACCTTAGTCTTAATCTTCGAGCTGCCACTCTTAACCCTCTTCGCAGCCGGGCGATTGATATGGTGCTCCGGAATCCAGCTCTCATCATAAGCCTTCTGAGCTAGGGCACCAGTAGTAACAGCCGGGCCATCAGCACCAAGGACAGAAACCTGATCCTTCACATCAACAGCCGGCTTCGATCCACCAGATGAACGCTTAGCACGCTCTCCACCTTTACCTCCACGACGGGTCTGTGGGAAGAGCGCCTCGATCCAAGTTTTGTAGACAAAGTAGAGAGTACCACCGAAGGCGGCGAGGAGGAAGAGATAGAGGAAGATGCTGTAAGGGTGATTGTTAGTTGTGTATAAGGGAATAGGGAGAAGTGGATGGAGATTGAATGGACATACATCTGAGGATCAAAAATGCTAGTCGCAGCCTCCACAACCGAGACCGTGTCATTGAAAGCCTGAATCTGATAAACAGCACCCTTCTGACTGGCGACTACCGCGATCAAATTAAGTCGCAAATCCTGAGGATGCAAATCGGTAGTAAAAGCATACGGCAGAGCCTGGGTCTCGCCGGCTTGGATCTCAACATTATACGGGGTGCTGGTCAGGTTGCGGACGATGGCCGCACTGGGATGAGTGCCTTCGGCGAGGGGCTGCAAGGTAGAGAGAGCACCGCCGATGACGGCTACTTGCACAGATTCTGGTTCATCATTCTTGAAGGAGAGAAGTGCTTGTGTAGCGTGGCCGTTGACGAGCTTGACACCGAAGATTTCGGATTGTGGGAATGAGGCTGAGACGGAGATAGCAAGGTTGGGAGCTGGGGTGTCGAGGACAGGCTCTTCGGCCTATATGCAATTGAAGTTGTTAGTTATGATCGTGCAAAAGAAAAAGAAAAAAGAAAGTGTTTGTCAAATGTTGCAGGAATTGGTGCCGCAAAACGTAGCTATAGCTTCAGACGTCATATGCAATAAACAGCTGTCCACAACGAGAACACGAACATCCCAAAGGAAAGATATAAACTTACGGTTTCCGCTGCAGCAAAAACGCCAACAGCACGAAGAGCAAGAAGAGCAAGGGCGGAGAACTTGTACGAAACCATTGTGACGGATCAATTGGTGGCGGAAGGAATGTGGAAGGAATTGGTAGTGTATAGGGCGGAGGTAAATTTATATGACAGCTCTGCTGCTGCAATGTGTTCTCGGCAACTAGCGTGCGTGTGGTGCAAGGATAAGGTGTTGCCACTATTGCGTTCTGTTGGTAAGGGTTCTTCAACCCTGGCGAATCGAGATAAGATGGAGAGAAATTCCGAAAATTGATATACAGAATCCAAGAGAATTGATTTTGGGTGCCATTGACATAGCTGTGGATGGCAATTGGTGCTTTCTGTAACTTGGATTACAGGACGTCAAGTGTTGAGGCAAGCCAAAGTTATCATGACGTGAGACCTGTGGACCGCCACATCGGAAAACAACTTCATCGCAGAGCACAAATCACAAACATGAGCTTGAAGCATAGCTTTTCCCTTTTTATTTATTATACTGCTTGCTTGGGTCCGTAAATACATACGTGATGCCCATTAGAACCATCCCATGCATGCTGTGCCAGATCCCCCGCTGGCCGTTAATAATCCAAAGTGCCCATCCGTCATAATATGCGATCTCCAAGGAGCCTACGCAGTACTCTTATCATACACAGATCGAAGGATCATGGCTCAATCCATGCACCATAATTTAATATCAACATCGCTCTTTTATCGTGATGGCCGTTTTCAGGAGTAAAGTTATCATGACCAGGTCTTTTGTTTTGCAGCTCATTACCCGTCGCAAGGGAATGATCTGTAATGTAGAATAGGGTATACAAACGTGTAAGATCCATAACTGCAGCAATATCTCAACGCCGCAGAAAAAGTAAAACACGTGAAGTCTGCTTGGATGACCAAGAGAGAGATGGCAGAAAAGGTTACCTCGGCGTCGAATTCAAGCACCGACCATTCCAGGTCCGTAACTTTGACGCATAGGTCCTTGAAAGTTGTGTGTTGGAGTCTTCTGCTTGTTAGCCCAGATATATAACAGGTATAGCAAACTACCAACCTTCTTAGGTCGTTTCCGACCACCGGCTCTGTCGTCACCATCACCCGTAGAATATCCAGCATCATCATCAATGTAACCCTCACCATATCCCTCATAGCTTGCATCGCCGTAAGTACGCTTCTTTATGCTGCGCTTCGGTCGTGCGATATCTGCTGCTCCTGCCGCAGTAGCAACCTTATTTGCCTTTGGTATGCTCGTGGAACCCTGCATCATGGGGGCCTTCGCCTTTGCAGCTGCCTGCTTCGATGGGTCAACGTTCGCCGTCCCAAGTTCCCCAAGTACGGAGGAATTCCAGCGCTCTTTTGGAATAGGCCCTCTAGCCATAGTCATTGCTCTACCCAAACTACTTCGAACCGTTTCTGATAGGCCCTTGTCGATCTCTTGCCCACGGACATGATTTGCTTCCCAGATCTCTTTCGTAGGATTAGGCCCATTCGGATTGACCAACGAGAACAGCGATCCATCTTCCTCCCATTCCTGTCTTACAGCATCGAATTGTCCGCTAATACCGAGGGATTTGATGTAACCCTTGTATGTCTTTCGAATAACGTTTTTCTTGCCATCTGGAAGAAGTCGAGCGACAGAGGCTGCTATTTCGTTCAGACCGAATCGGTCGAAAAGATCCTGTGATACGTTCGTGTTCAAAGGTGGATGCTCTGTGGGTCATTCCATGTTAACCAACAATTCTATCAATGAGGTGCTGTGTACACAAGATATATATTTGTATTTACTGAAGCATATGCGAAAATACTAGATCAGCTAGAAAGAAGGGGTTCTTACGAGTTCTGCAGAGAAGGTATTTTTGACCAACTTCCTGATGAAGGTCATTAATACTGAGTCTGCTGTCCTCGACATGAACTTTCTTCTGGTCTCGATCACCATGATCCTCAACATCTCTCTTTCGCTTGTTTGAAAGATCATCTGATTGCGATGCATCGACCGCCGAGTTGAGAGAAGACATGCTGCCGTTTATACTGTGTGCAGGGGTAGGAAGGGAAGTGTTTATTCGTGGAGAAACTGTAGTTTTCGAAGATGAATCCGTAGCGCTTGGGGTATACGAAGGACTCTGTGGGGTTTGCGGTAAATCAAAAGGCATTTCGAGAATTAATTAATGGTGGAAGCTGATAAGCAGTGTAAAAGACGTTGCAGTTGTAGCGTTGACGAAGAGATTGTAGCGACCTCGGCTTTATCCACAAGTAAAATGGATCGATTGCGCCTGACAATATTTTCGAAGGTCCAAAGAGTTGACGGTGTCGTGGAAAAATCCTGGAGTGGTGATTTGGAGATGGAAAGGTGATGGTATCGATCGTATTTTGGAGGGATGGAAGAGACGATTCGAGAACAGAGAATGAGGTGGATTGAGAGCAATTGTCGCAAATTCGCACCCACACCGCCGACGGCTGGGTTGAATGGACTGCTGCTGTTAATTCATGTAGGTAGTCGAACTCGTACGGTCGAAGCGATATGAAATCTCGTAGTTTCGATGGTTATCTCGTTATGTCGTTGGTGTTGTTCGAGGTTCTGCTGAGACGTGCAGTTGTTATTGAAGTCGATAGATCGAACGGAGGCGCCGCTTTGCTTTGATGAGTGAAATGAGCCGAAACTCGCCTTAAGGTTTAGCGCCAGAAGCTGAGTCACGTGGCCGTACTACAGGTTCAAAAATTTCCGCCACCTGCGAATGACCACTTCGGAGGCCGAAGTCACTCCTTCTTGAGAACACGCATGTATTGAATACAAATGAATACAAATCCTGTACTTCAATTGTAGCTCCTCGTATGATGTTTTGGTACGGGGAGTAGAAGTACAACTCATAGCTTGCGTGAATGATAATTGCAGAAAAAATGTGGTCCAAGGATTTGCAATGACATAACAGGATGATTCAGGCATTGCCTATTAACTAGCACCAGGAGAAGGCCGGCAGGAGTTCCAGTCCAGTACGTTCCAGTCCAGTACCCCAATTTTAGTTCAAACTGCTGCAGAATTGTGCTAGTCCAGACACAGCCTAGCAGCCACGGCGTTTACCGATCCCGACTCTGATAGCAAATAATTTTTTGATATGGAATTTTGTATGTGAGATCTAGCAAGCGGAAAATCTTTCTCCAGTCAACAAGATGAATGATACAATGGATGGAAAAAAGCGCCGTCTTTCTGCGGAAGATGCTGCAATTGATGCAGTCTCTGACGATCATACGCCGAAAAAAGCCAGAAAGGAAACCAATGCCTCTGCCCGTCGTTCGCTGTTCGTTCGTTCCTTGCCCGCTACAGCAACCACTTCTGCCCTGACCGAGCTGTTCTCCGAAAACTATCCTTTGAAGCACGCGACTGTCGTACTTGATCCTGTCACCAAACAATCGAAAGGGTATGGTTTTGTTACCTTCGCAGATGCCGAAGATGCGCAGAGAGCTCTGGACGAATTCAATGGCCACAGCTTTCAAGGTCGTAAAATGAGGATTGAGATTGCTCAACCTCGTTCCAGAGATGCAGGTGGCAAGGATGAGTTTAAGGTCAAAAAGAAGAGTGCGATTGCTACCGAAGCTGCAGAAGTCAAGAAGGCTCGTCAGGAAAAGCTGGCCGAACAAAAAGCCCCTCCTAAGCTCATTATTCGAAATCTGCCATGGAGTGTCAAGACCCCAGACCAATTAGCGAAGATATTCATGGGATTCGGAAAAGTGAAGCATGCTACACTACCAAAAGTCAAGGGCAAAGAAGCTGGTTTTGGATTCATTGTCATGCGGGGTAGAAAGAATGCGGAGAAGGCATTGGCTGCGGTCAACGGTCGCGAAGTTGACGGAAGGCCATTGGCTGTAGATTGGGCTGTTGAGAAGGATGTCTGGGAGAAGAAGAAAACTGAAGATATTGACGAAGATATGAGCGGAACGGATGTCGAACAAACAACCGAAGAAGCAAAAGAGGAGGAAGAGGAGGACAACGTGGAGGATGATGTCGCAAACTTCATGAAGAATTTTGGGGAGCAATTGGAATCAGAAGACGAAAGTGACGCTGAAGAAGACAAGGATGACCATGAAGATATGGACGAGGATAGCGAAGATTTTGAGGATATTGATGAGGAAGACGATAGTGAGGAGGAGGAAGAAAAACCGAAGAAGAACCTAATCACCGACAACTCCTCAACCCTTTTTATCCGAAATCTGCCATTTACAACTCTCGATGCTAGTCTTAAGGAACATTTTGAACAATTTGGCCCTGTTAGGTATGCTCGAGTAGTAATGGATAAAGCCACTGATCGCCCCAGGGGTACTGGTTTCGTATGCTTCTACAACGTGGAAGATGCCGAGTCTTGTTTCCGCAATGCTCCCGCTCATCAACCCACAGGTGCAAATGCGACAAGGAAGGGAGACAATGTTATACCTCAGCTGAAACATTCTCTCCTTGAGCCTGAAAATGCAGATTCTTCTGGTAAATACACGATTGACGGTCGTCTCATGCAAATTTCCAAGGCTGTGGAGAAAGACCAAGCCACGAAGCTTGCCGAGGAGGGCACGCACTTCCGCGACAATCGCGACAAGGACAAACGAAAGCTTTACCTTCTTTCCGAGGGCACAGTAGCCAAGAACACACCGTTGTACGACAGCTTATCTCCTGCTGAGGTCAAGATGCGTGAGGATAGTGCAATGCAGCGAAAGAAACTGATCCAGGGCAATCCTACTCTGCATCTAAGTCTTACTCGTTTGGCAATCCGCAATCTACCCCGAAGCGTTGACTCCAAAGCGCTCAAAGCATTAGCTCGCGAGGCTGTTGTGGGATTCGCTAAAGATGTTAAATCTGGACTCCGCCAGCCACTCTCCAAGGAGGAAGAAGCTCGCGGTGGTGAGGAAATGCGCGAGGCTGAAAAGCAGAGAAAGAAGAAGGGCAAAGGTATTGTCAAACAAGCCAAAGTAGTGTTCGAGGGGAGAGAAGGAAACAAGGTGGCAGAAGAGACAGGAGCGGGAAGGAGTCGAGGTTATGGATTTGTAGAATATAGTTCGCATAGATGGGCACTCATGGGGTTGCGATGGCTGAACGGCCATGCTATGGAGAACTCAACGGGAAGGAAACAGAGGCTCATTGTTGAATTTGCCATTGAGAACGCACAGGTTGTGTCGAGAAGGAAAGAAAGAGAGGAGAAGGCTAGGAAGCGCTCTAAGGAGGTTACTGAGAAGTTGGAATCAGGGGAGATCGTCAAGCCTGCTAAGAAGGTGCTCGGACGAGAGCAGCAGATGAAGCAGATGAGGAAAGGTGGGAAAGGCATGAAGGGCGCCGGAAAGGGTGGTCCAAAGGAGAAGAGTTTTGAGAGAGTGGTCATCAAGTACGTTCATATTCCTTCCCTATCCATATCAAGTTCTCATTGCTAACCATCATGACAGAGGTAAACGCAAAGCCGAAGACGACGCCCCTGCAGACTCCCAAAGAAAGAAAGCAAAGAAGACAAATGACGAGGCCGGTGAAGCAGATGAGGGTGGGAAACAATCACAACGAACACGAATCATACAAAAGAAGAGGATGTTGAGGAGGAACAGGAAGAAGGGTGGTGCTTAGATGTATAATTTTATTGTTTTGATACGTGATACCTGCCCTTTAGGCTGAAGAATTACTTCTGTATGTTTCGACAAGTATGGTTTGATCACAATATGTGAATCGTTGTGAAGATATAGTGACCCTACCTCTGGCTGGCAAGTGCTATGCTCATCTCACTACGGAAGTTAAGGTATCATCTTCAGCGTGAACTCCTGAAATACCATGAAAGCTACGTTTATAATCTAAAGGAAAGTGCTATCTAGCTATACCTTTATGTTTAACCTCTTAGTTCATCCAATTTCCAGTTTATTCATTCCGTTTCCACTCCATCAACGTTCACCAAACCCTATTCTCCTATCGTTCATCCTATATGCCATCATCCCTTCCCCAAAACTTAACTTGACAAAAACGCCTCAGCCCGAGTTCCGCCTTAGCCCTCTTACCCCTACCGAGCACACCGTTCTAATCTCAAAACCTTCTTCGATAATTTCTCAATCATACCATTGTAGCGCTCATACTTTTCCTCCCTATCCCCAAGATACTTCAAAATCCTGTCAAGCTTATCAGATAATTCAGCTATCTGTTGAGTTGCCTTGTTTTCACTACAAATCGAAGCGCCGCTTTCAGACCCTGTCATGGTAACACTGCCTTCAACGGGCAAACTGGCCTCAGACTGCAGCTCAAAATCTCCCAGTTTACCTAGCGCCTTCTCATATCTATCAAATTCCTTTTTCACATCCCTCAAAACTTTCATCACAGTATCCAATCGATCATCCACAGCGGTTCGTGCTCCTCGTTTTAACTGTGCGCAGTCGTGGATGTGTTGTTCACAGAAAGACCAGATGTCTTCGCCTATGATTTCTACTGCTTTTTTCATAAGTGCTTGGATTGATGGGATTTGTTTTGCTTGAGAATAGAGTAGATTGTGGAGGGCAGAGGGACGGGTGAAGACGAAGTTGATGAAGTTTGGGGTTGAAGGGGAAAGAGAGTAGTAGTAGGAGTCGGGGTAGGGACGCAAGGCTTCGATTCGGAAGGTTAATTTGGAGAGAAGGGCGATCAGTGAGATAATAGGGGTGAGTGTTGAGTGAGAAGAGGAGGAGACGAGATTTGGAGAACTTTGGATAAGAACGGATGTTGAATCAGAGATGGTGTAGAGGTATTGTCTTAGAACGTTCAGGTTGAGGATAGTGATCTCAATTATGGCTGCACGAGCGGTTGGATACTCAGGAGCAGGAGGCGTGGGTGCTATGGGAATTCGTGAATGAGCGGAACCAGCAGGGGACGAGTGTTTTGTTGGGGGGCTCAATGGTGGCGATGAATTCTTGAAGATCTCTTTCGAATCTAATGATATGGTGCGATCTGTATCAGCTGTTAGTGTTGGCAGGGTTGGGCTTGGTAAGTCTGAGAAATGCGTGAAAGGTCTTGGGGAGCCAAGAGGTGATGCGCAAGACTCTGCCCTCGGCGAGGCTTCTTTGCTGTGTGAGCGACTATATTCACGAAATAAGTCGCGTGAGTTTCCGTATATGGAATGCTCATAACCCTCAACTGGAGATGAAGAGTTAGTTTCAGCCTCATGCAGTTCCTGGAACGATGTTGGTGTGCTGTATTGTTCCCCAAGGTCTGGAGTCGGTGTAGAGTCCCGAGGATAGACACGACCAGTGAGTTTACTATGGGTTTTCCTTTCATCGCTGGAAGAGATGTGATCACCATCGCGACGTGAGGTTTCATTGGGGTTGAGGAACAAACTGGTTGACGTGCGAGGTTCGTCCGTGAAATGAAGCTCTGGGTGAGATAGGTTACTGCCGTTCTTGGTCGTGGATGTAGCTTGACGACCAGATGCGTGCGGCGAAACATTGATATTAAGACCTTCGAAGATCGCCATTCTGTCGATTTTGAGTGAAAGGCGAAATCCAAGATTCTGATAGTGCTAAGGCAATTACAGATTGAGAGGTATCTCCGATGAAGTGCGTTTTGAGATGGTTCTGGAAAGGGTCCTGCTCAGAGCGAGGAGCAAAGCCAGGGAGAGATCTATTATATAGTTTCGTCGCATGTGGTACTGCGGAGATTTGTTGTTGGTGTTTGAGAATTTTCGAAAGTACATTCTGTGATTGAGTATCTGGGTACTCCATACGAAGCATTCACGGACAAAACTGTGTTCTGTTTTCTCATAACATATTCAGAGCGAATAAGGTGAATGTCTGCAAACATATTCAATTCCAACATCATACTCGCAGATGAACTCACCAAGCGCCGTCTAGAATCACTCATTAGCCATCGAATAATAAAATTCTCATACTCAACAAGAGTCGGTAGTGAGCAGAGGTAGAGTAGAGCTTGGAGAGGTATCGCAGTCTAAGCACATCTGCTGTTTTATTCTCTGATACAAGATCAAAGCCTCTCTTACAACTTGACTTCTTATATTCATGTCAATTCCGAGGCTCTCTTTTTTGATATACAAGATGCTTATTGTAGAAAATGAGTGTGCGGGCAAATTTTGGTGCTAAGAAACCTTCGTTCGGGATTATCTGGTTGGCTAATTAGACCGGTCCTTACCTCAACCACCAAATTCCCTTCAGAGCACATCATTTCATCATGTGAGCTTGAACGATAGAATTCGCGGTTGTGAAGCCATACATAGAAGTAAATACCATCAAGCAGTATTCGGGCTTCCTGAGAATTGCTCTCTGCAGACTGCCAAATTGCCCACGACAGCTGCAGAGTCTATTCGACCAACTGAAACATGAAACCCCAAGCCGAAATCGTAATAAATTTTCAAGTATCCCTATCGATATGTTGGCCCACGGGTAGTTCTACTGCTTCTTAGCTTCCAAGGTAGCCCCGCCCTACGCCAACTCTATGCGAAGTGTATTGAAGCTTCCCACTAGTGAGTAAATCCGAATCATATAACTAGCCGACTGATTCGTCATCTTCTGAATATGTTGCAGTGACCAATGATTTTCTACCGGCGGTATTATTAAAATGGACGTCACCAGACTGTTTTGGTTTTTGGCTAGAATACACGATAATTTTGGACTTGGTCTGGTGCTTAGAACTACCTCGTTTGGCCCATATAAAAGCATCCAATACCGCCCAAATGTAATTCATTTTTCCGCAACTGTGCCGTCGCAAAATTCCATATACACACAGAGGTAGCTTGTAAGGAATAGCATTTCAACCACTAATATGCCTTTGTCCATCTGGCCTTCAAGGTCAAGGCCTGGTGCAAATGACTCTCCGAATCCCTTCTCCGACAGTCATGCAGTTGATAACAACAATACACCTGTTCCACTGCAAGAAATTCCTCGTTTATCGACAGCCACTGAACGTTTGAATGGTTATCGCCAGTCCAATGCACCAGATCATTCAATTAGGATTCTCGAAGATATTATCAACGGAAAGTTAGTACACTACCAACTCAGATTCATAAGTAGAATTCAGTCTGGATCCATGCTAATCTTACTTAAATACAGTTACATGTGTGCTGTTTGTCATGATTCTGTTCTTCCAGGGAACAACATGTGGCACTGTGACACGTGCTATCGTGTCTTTCACTTCACGTGTGCTGATGACTGGGCACACCAGAGGCCCATTCTCTTCTGGAAATGCCCACATTGCACTTCAGAGGTCCGTAAAAGGCTGAAGGTATCGTGCTGGTGCGGTAAGGGAAATGCAAATGAGCACCACGTCGCCACAGCCCCGAACACTTGCGGTGGATTTTGCAACAAGAGATCCACATGCCCTCACGGTAACCAGATCTTCTGTAGAAAGACCTGCCATCCTGGGCCTTGTGAGTACATGTGTCCGTCCATGTGTTCAAATGTAGCAATTCTCGAGCCAGTACGAACCTTCTGGGGAACATTCAGAGAGAAGCTACTGCGGATACCCAAAGACGAGCTTAAGAAGGTTATGTGGGCGACAATATGCGTTATAGTAACATATGTTATCCTTGGCACATTGACTGTGATGCACATCAACTGGAATGCGAAGCCGTATCTCTATCACAAATATCTGGAACGATACTCGACCACTGAAGAAATTGCGTCTATAATGGCCATTGTCTTCTATGTACCACTTGCTGCAGCGATTCTAATCGCTTATGCAACATGTGTTGGAGAGTTTTATGATGGAATTTTTCACCCAACCAGTGACCAGGTCAATGCTACCGTTTCTCGTCACCGGGTAAACTCGGGTTTTTGCCTTCTTGCGATGATTTTCACGCTATGGATTCTTCCAATAATTGGGCAAGAATTCCCTTCACGTTTTACCTTGGATTTATGGTTTCCATACTAACTTTATGACTAGAATTATCGGTGGTCCGGATATCGCTTGGTACAATCAAATGAAAGATTCTTGTCGTGGATACGACACTCGCGTCGCAATGTGGATGAACTTGGGTTATGGTACAAAATCTTCCTACGAGTACAATTTCCAGAGCATTCAATGGATGGCGGAAGATCGCAGCTACTACCTTGCACCTACTTTCGAGCCGAAAATCGAATCTGATGATGCGTACCAATACTTTTATCGGTTTACCGGAAACACAAACAGTGCCGGACATATTGCAGTCGATGTCGACTATGACAATGGTGTATGGCGGATGCTGAAATTGAGTGGCGAGGACAAAGAATCGAAATGGGCCGCAGTCGGCCACTTGACTGAATCTCTCATTGGATCTATGCCCCGATTTCAGGAAATAAGCACCACATCAATGCTTAACGGTACAATGGTATTTACTAGCGACGGATCGCATCTCATTATTCCAGAAATGTCATTTGGTGTAGCAAACTTGGGCGCATCCTTCGACCATCGCGAACTCGAACCCTTCATTCGTGTTTTCAACATTGCCAATTGGTCAGAGGATGAAGCAATCAAGAGAATGTCGGAACCCTGGACAAACAAATTTGACCGTGATGTGGTTATGCGAACAGCAAGCTTTGGTCATGGAAGGCAACGCACAGATATGTGCATCAGGGAAGGATCATTTCCGGGAGAATGGACACAGAACGTTGAAAGTGGGGTAAGCGACTATCTGATGGTACCATTTGCGGTCATTGCAGCTACAAGACTGAGACTCGCTGAAACGGGCTCTTCGGATGCTACCAGGGGCAAAGAAAAAGATAACTATTAGCATTGGGGGTAGGTGAAGCATGGTCAGCTCAAGGGACCGGAAAGATGAGGTTTAGCGAGAAATTAGAAAGGGGTGGGTGGGTCCGTCGCCAGATCCAGAATCACAGTGCGCGACATCTTTGCTCATATCTCAAGCTTTGCGGCATTCTCTTCAATATCCAATGTAACAGATAATTACTAGCTACAAGGTCCTGAAGAAACTGTCTTTTTTCAATTGAACAAAGTTCCTTTCACTGAAATGAGTTACTTTTACATCTTAGTGGCCAGTATTAAGGTATCATAAACTCTCGGCACATCTCTTCTGTTGTATCTCTACATTAAAAATCCCATAATCATTGAGCCATCTAAGCCTCAAATGGTACTGATATTAACGCGTAGTTTGCTCTAGAAACATTCAACCACCGAGTATGCAGGCTCAGACTATTGGTCGGCCCTCCTTATTTATGATTGTATTCTTGCCTAATAGCGCATGGATGGCGTGGGTGTTTAAACTCTCCCTGTTGGTTGATATTAACAAATTCCTGTATCCTAAAATCAATTTTTTGATAATCCTCAGAACAAAGATTGGATTGTGGCATATACACATAGAACAAAGCGCTAAATTCTTTCAAACTAGAAACCTTTCAAATCAGAAGCCTTTCAAGATCATTTAACAACTTTTATCTATCTAGAACAATGCATTAAAATGCAACACTTATTTCCAAACTTTCTTCGACTAAGGAATTGACCTTGAGCTTAGAGTACTCGCATTTCTTCTTTCTATTTGCAGCAGGGTAAATATGTTCAGTCCACCGCGAAAATACTTCTTCACAGAGTATGTACCATCTGATAGGTACTGGGAAGGAAAAGAGCAGAAAAACGAAAACACTGGAGAAGACCAGAGCTCCTCATCGCAGTTGCCCCTATCAGAACCTTCTGTGCCGGTATCCAATGATGTTTCATCTTCATCAGCCGAATCTCTACGTCGCCACCCAATTAACACCTCAACAACTTGTGATATAGGTAACTTAATTGAAGATGAAGGTGTCGAGCAATATGAAGATGTCGAGCAATATGACGATGTCGAGCAATATGAAGATGTCGAGCAAAATCCAGGTGACATGCAAAATTCCTGCAACAATATTGATACCGATAACTTGACATATTCGCAATCTCAAGTGGGACCTTCGTCGTCTGGAGGTGTAGCCGAGAGTTCTAGAGATGCACCTTTTCAGTTTACCATTCGTCGAACTGAAATACAGGAGATTCATAAACTCAGGCAAAAAATGCTAGTATTCATGTCAAACGAAGCAGAGTTGCCCAACAGAGTTTATCCAAATGGACGACAGTTTGATTCAGGGTACGACCCAGTGATAGGTACGCACACTTATAAGCAGTTGTGGCGTGCAAGTTATCAACCAGTAAGAATGCCCTACACTCGAAAGGAACATCAAGAAGAGGTATGGGCTTGCGAGAGGTTTGACCATGTCGATTTATACAGAATCATTTATGTTACAATGGTGCTTCAATACAGCGTATACGATTTTAATGAGGCGTTCCTGTCAAAGCTAGCAGCCATATTGACTCGTGCTGGCCGACCGCATGGTTACGAGAATACTCTACTCTGCAGAAGGCCGGGTGGTTCTGGAAAATGCATTTATAATGTTGCTGAACTCCGAGCCCTGTTCAATATACTTGGCAACAGGAAATCCCCAGGTCGAGATAGACCTTTTAATCGTGTTTTAGCATGGGCGAACGAGTATCCTAACACGCCAGAGAAACTATTGGCAGATTTACCAACAGCCATTACGGGAGAGTTGTCCAAGGGAGACGAGCTCTTGTGGGACTGCTGCCCATTGAGCTTCATTTACGAGATAGATTCCGCCTCTGGCTTATGGTGTCGAGAAGATTACATACCACCCAAACCGAAACGAAATCGTCGCTCAACTAAGCCTGCACAATCCGCTACACTGTCTGCACAACACGCTACACCGTCTAGCTCAGCCTAATCTGATCTATTGGGCAACTCCAAAGTTATTGTCCCTAAGGTAGTTGTTCCCAGGTCACGCTCCATGCTACCCAGCACACAGAACCCTGGTATTCCAAATGCAACCCCCCAGCTGCACAACAATTTCTGCGGCTGAGGTTGAACCTTATCATCAATGGAGCCTATAACTTTGAAAGATCTGCGAGAAGCAGACCTACAACATCTCAAATATTAATCTGATTAGATGAATACTGCTTTTTTGACTTATTTCTATCATTCTATTTGCTATATCTTTGAAGCCTTTCCTTTGTTGTAAATTTGTGAAAAAAAGGATAACACCGTTATTATGAGCAACAGTTGTAATAAAAACAGCATATATAATATGACATGTATGACTTGATGGATTTCTATCTGAACTATGGAAAATGGGAACTTTTTATAGGTATCCCAAATGAGTCCTTATAACTCATGAGCTACACCATCTCAATGGTATTACAGATGAATAGGAATGTATAGGAGACGGGAGCCATTCATATACACTAGACTCAGTATTAATTTTCCCTTTCGCTGGTTCCATTTTAGTCTGCGGATGTGAGCAACTGCTGCTCTAACCTGAGCTGCGGGTGAGCATACCTGAGCTAGGCTGCGGCGTGGGACCCCATGGGCCGGGTGGGTAATAGGGGAATGGGGTTATCCCACCCATGGGTTACCCAATGGGTTGCCAAGGACCCAATATGTTGCCCATTATTTAGGATAGATTGTCAATCTTTCAACTAATTGTTACAGCTCGAATTGCGTTTATATTGTATTTATTTCAATTAAGTCAAAAAATAATAATAATAAGAGTCATTGTATATACCAAAAATTGAACAAATTCTTAACTCAAGCCCAGTCTATTCTATAATAGGTTAGTTATTACCCATTACCCAGTGGGTAATAGGCTGGGTTCTGGGTAATGGGTAACCCACGGGTAATGGGTTGGGTTATGGGTAATTCTACCCACCCACTGGGTTTCCGCCGCAGCCTAACCTGAGCCGATGGTGAGCAAGCCTGAGCAGAGCCTGAGCAGAGCCTGAGCATCCTGAGCACGCCCTGAGTCAGCCTGCGCACCATAATATGGAATCAATTTTGGCCTCCTGTGTGCCCCGGCTACAGTTTCCTTACCGAATTTTGCCCAGGAACCCGTTTTTGCTCCCTCGCAGGGTTTCTGCTGGAGCGGATTTTGGATCCCTCCTGTCACATAGCGCGTGACTAATTGTTCAGCCTCACAATTTACCTGGGGTAATCCCGACAGACGAACGCCGTCCCTTTCAACATCGCTTCTATCTTCCCCCTAACATTTCGAACGACAGACTTGTGAATAGGGATGCCGAGTTCTTGAGAATAGAGCTTTGCAAAAAGGACTCCTGCGCGTTGTGGAGTAGTTAGATAATGATTATTCGAAGCAGATAGATCAGGATGAGGTGTACAATAGCGTGTGCGAATTTTTCGAGACCGTATTGGACCCATGTTGTAGCTGAATCAAAGAATAATAGAGTAAATAAACAAGTAAACAGATCGATGATTTTTGGGGGGCGTGCACGTGCCAAATTTACTTTAGCGGAGAACGACGTTTGACTTGAACCTCAACAACAACAAAAGTCCAACTCGAAGTTATTCAGGATAGCACGCCGCCCAGCGAGATGTTACCGGTACTGCAAGAATAAGGTGGGTAGGATCTAACACGGACGCGACGAGGGATTTTGGAGGGGGAATGAAGTCACAACCTTAGTCGCCACTTTCTCATTGGGAAAGCTCTCAACAGATAAAGGAGGATTTTCTTTTTGAAAACATCTAAAGATTTCAGAAAACCAGAAACTAGCATTTATCTTTATAGCTGTATCCTACATCTAGCTTGAAGGTTTGTAGAAGCTTATGCTTGAGTGACCTATTTAGATAACTGCCTTAAATATCTAAGCCTCCGGTGGTCACAATGAAATGAAAATTAAAAAGAAACCTGCGGCATATTTAATTAAGGAGATTAGCTCCGTGAGAGATGGTTACAGCATTTGGGAAAGACGTTACTGCAGAAGTTTCAATTTTGGTGGGGTTTGCCAAACTCTCACAATTAGCCTAATCCTCATTTGGCGTATAGGGCCATTGTATCATTAAGGGGGATACTCGATAGGTTTCCGTATTTGACTCAAATAAGTCGAAAATTCTCCAATTTAACTCCTCGTGCAATCAAAGATTCAGGAAGGAGACGTGGGTCAGAGTTGATAACTTCTCCCGTAACTTTGTTTCTATGCCATGATAGAAGGAGAGGATCATCAGGTGTCCTTTCTTGTGCAATCTTTTCCCACTCGGGTGGAAGTTCTCCTAGTCGAGGATCCTCCTGCGACAAAGTTTTGGTGACTGAGTTCCAGTACCATGGCTCCCAATAACCTCCTCCATTCGGAATTATCTGTAGACGGCATTCCCATGGATTAGGCAGTGGCCTTAGTAGAGCTTCTCCGTTCATTATTCCATGGAGATAACAATTTCCAACAACTTCAAAAGTGTCTTCAGATCTCTGCCGTAACAACATCGGTTCAGGGCATCCAAGAAACAAACATACAATGTCTCCTATCGAAGGAAGTTACTTTAAACGGTCTCTCGTGGGATTTAAAATTGTAGAGCAGAGCTTGGGAGACCTAACTACTCACCTGGCTGTGTACGACTAACACCTAGACCGATATAGCCTTCATCTGTCGATACTAGCTTTTGCATGCCAGTATAGCGCGTTAGTCGCGAAAAGTGGTTAATAGGTATATTTCCTATCTGCTCCTCTGAGATCCCCTGGGCTTTGTCAAGAATAAACTTTTTCATCTCCTCAACACTTGGATCAATTGTAACTTTGTGAAACCGATCCCTCAGCTGACCACGGGACATCGTCCAGGCATATGCATCTAGCAGACCATCCCCTGTAACATATGAATCTTTCATAAGCTTCTCCGTCCCCAAACCCTGGATGGCATTGAGAATGTCGTCATCATTGTTGAGAAGATAGTCTCCGACAGTTGAGATAGTCAAACACTTGACTCCCGTAACTTCAAGAATATCTGGCGGCAAGAATCTTGTTTGAGAGGATGAATACCCAGTACAATAGCTATCAGTGAAAAATCCAACCTCTTCAGAGATTTCTCTGGACCAATCTGGAGCCCAAGACGGCAAACCCACGGTTTTTTGGCCCTGAATATTACAGGTGACAAGGAGCTCTAAACGATGTACGAGGCTGACATGCTCCAGAAAGGTACTCTTGTAGACATCTGCAGGCGAAATGGAGTAGTTTGGACGGATCTTGCTTGCGATTACTGGAGGTACAAGACCCAGTATCGCATACACCTTATCTGATGATTCAGCACATTTTCGTTCCCTACTTATAGCTAGGAGCCGTTGTAAACGGCTACCTATCAAGTACATAGAAAGTCGATCAATATTTGGCAGGAGCATAGACAGCTTGCGTGGAACGCCCTTTTGCTTTGCATATAGGCATTTGACGCTGCGTCGAAACAAGTACCATGATATTTCGTCATTCCCGCACATCATGGTAGAATCCTGGCTCGCAAGTTGAATCTCCTGCAAAATCCATAATCGCTTAAACCAAGGCGATTCTAGCAAATCATGTATGGCCTCCCATACTTCTTCGGTATATGGCAAAGCATACGAAGCGGTGTACCATAAGGGTTGTGTGCAATCTGGAGCCGGTGATCGCCCGTAGATGTTGTTGACCTCAACTTGTTTTCCAAGGAACGTAAGGGTCGAGATTGCGAGCCCACTGTTTGCTGATCTGGGTCCAAGCCATACTACAACTCGACGTGCGAATTTGTAAATGTTTCCCATGCGTACGACTTGCGTAGCGCGCTCCTCCAGATCCTGTTGATTGATACATATGGCATCAACCCACAACACTCTGAGTGTATCGATATATCGTAGATGTCTGAGGGCGCAAGCTAGATTTTGACCAATCTTTAGAGTTGAGAGAGCAGTAGTAGAGGCCCCTGTGAGTGGGTCAAGAACTTCTACGTATATTACTTCCGGATTCTCTGCTGAACCCCAGGTATAGGAAAGAGCCTCGAAATTGGCATGGAATTCAGCTATGTCGTTGTGACGACTTCCGCCACCAGTAGGATCCATCTGAGGTTTCGGATGAGTCCACGAAGTGGGGCCTAAGCCGGTCGTGGGATCTGCATAATCGTAATATATACGTCCTTCCAAGGTCTCAAACGCTGTCCAATTGTCAGGAAGAGTTTTCTGTATCTCTTCTAAAGATACTTTCGCGGCTGGACGCTCCATTGGGATGATAAAGGGTTCGTGAGATATAGAAAGTCGTATGGTGTCATCGAAATTTCCAGGCAGTAAGGTGATAAGACGAATATCCTGGGTTTTGACATCGAGCTTAGAATATATGTAGGGAGGCATTGTGGTTAGTCCTGGGGGATATACTCGACTATGACTCTCTAGAGATTTATTAGAAGGATAGAGTTAGATGAACGCGATATTCAAACAGAGGAGGAGAGGCAAGGCTGTCGGCTCATAAAAAGTGAGGCTGTCGGCTCATAAAGTGAGGCTGTCGGGCTTGCACATGTATGCACTACACTTCACTGGTGGTCTATTCAAACTACCGTAAATTTCTTTGATAGCGTGACAGCTCAGTTATGCATCACGCAGAGCGTTGAAAACGCGCTATTTGGAAGATTGTAAGCTAAGTAGAGAAGAATGAAAGAAGGAGAGTATACTTTTAAAACCTCTTTGTTCCGTAAATCGGATGTTCCCTAGATTATCAATTCATTTCTCAATCCTGACTTCTCTTAGAGAGACAGACTGAGAGGCCAGAATGAGAAGTAATGATAGGTAGGGAGAATAGAAAAGGCTTCCGAGAACCACAACAGGAGTAGTGATCATCGGGTTACCGAAGAGGAAAAGCCATAGCGCTCTAACACGCGAAACGTTCTAGGGGAAGAGGAAGGTTGGAAAGGATTCAGTCTGGCGAACTCATGCCGCACGAGCTACACCAATATCAGACCTTGTAACGCTGACGATACTTAGTATCGTCATAGGGTCTTGTACTTCACGTAGGGTCACATGGGATAGGGGCCGCTGGTGGAGGAAGTATATAGAGAACGTCACTAATATATTGATAATATATTGTGTTGAGTTGAGCACAAGGCTCCTAAAATATGGTAGAGACAGTAGATTTATATAGACCTAACTACTGAGTAAGTAGCGTTGGAGCGTCTTCAGATGATGCTTCCTTTTGCCTTAGGCCCCCTGAGGCCTCAATGCAGATGCGGGTCGTAACACTTCTACACTTCAGAGCATTATATAGTGTAGTTGTTCGAAATAGTATATTCGAGAGTAGCAGAGAGGCCTACTCTAGCTGCTGGATAGTTCCTTTCGCCTAGGGAAGACCTAGCTACTTAACTAGGTATATATTTCAGGGGTAACCTAATCTAGGCTTAGCTGAGTAGCGCTCTAGTGTAACGTAGGGTGCATAGGACTGGTAGTGTCTACGGCAACAATAGGGTTGTAAGGCAGGGACACTATCACATTGGAAGTATGATGAGCTAGACCATTCCAATAGTATCACAGGTGAATAGGAATGTATAGGCCATTCATATGCACTGAAGTTATTCACGGATATAGGAGTCGTTTACCTGTACAGGAGCTGTTCACTTCTACAGCACATTTATTTTGGCTAGTGTTATTCAACCCTCGTTTGAATAAATCATTTTTTATTTCTTTTGACTATATATTAATTGTTCTAACAGTGAACAATGGATAGAAATGTCTACAAAGATTACAGTTAATCTGCTTTACATTGTGATTAAGATCTCCCCATCAACTTTTACCGCTGAGCTGATCCTCCTTGAATTATTGGTTTCGCCAAATACTAACACAATGTCGAATTATAACTACATAAGAGAGGATGAAGGGGAGGAAAGTAATAATCAGAATAACTGGGCTCCGCAGTTCCAGTATGCTAACACTCAGGCTCCTTACCAGCCAGTTTCTAGTTCTCAGAACACACATCCGCTGCCAGCATCGGGCTATCCGAGTAATTTTTCCTCATACAGTCAAGGAGATATTCACCAGGGTTACTTTGGGTCAGGATCTCAGGTCCCTCAATACCAATCTACCTCTCACATCTCACCTGCAGTACCCGCAGCTAACGTTTCGAGCAACTATAACCCTCAGGATCAAGGAACTGCATCGCAGAGTTTCTCAATTGCATTGGGATCCTACCAATCCTACAGCGATCTCCCAGGCTCTGAGTACCCAAGCTCCGAGCATAGTCGCGGACCGTATGACGGGCCTCTAAGTGGGACGGATTCCTATGTTGCACAGTCAATCAATCTCGCTCAACCAAGCGAGTCCTCCTACGCAGCACCAACTATTCGCACGAACTCAGCATGGACTCGAATCACTCGACCTATGACGAATTCAGATATGACGCTGCAACCTTTGGTGATGAACGCATCTCAGGGTGCTTCGGCTCTCAGTGGTGCCACTGGATCTTTATCAAACTCCGATTCATTATACGACCCAAAAGGACCGTATGGGGATGGAAGGCCCGTTATTGATCTATGGAGAAATGTTTGCAGAGATTCAATGGTCTCTGGTGGTCAACAATATATGTCTGATCGGGAAATTTGCCAAGGGTTTGATCATGTCGACTTCTACCGAGTAATATATGTCGCAGTCAGAATGCGCAATACCGTGAAAGACGGCGACAACGAAACCGCCTTATACCACATCGTGAGTATCTTAAACTACACTCCACGTCCAGAGGGGTATAAGAGGGTGCTAGATGTTAGACGATCAAGTGCCTCCGGTGGTGGTAATATCACTACGGCGGAGCTTAAAACACTCTTTAAAGTCTTGTCGGACCAGAGCTGTCCCACTCGTGATCAGCCTTTTCAACGTGTGTTGGAATGGGCGAGTACACCATCCCATTCACCTTCCAGATTGTTGGCAGGTTTAGACAATACCATCGCTTTCTACGTAGCGGCCGGGGTTAGAGCAGGAACAGGCCTACCCGTTCGCTTCGACGCGTACGCATGGCTTCCCTACTTTTTTATCTACGTTCAAGAAATGGATGGCGACCCTAACGTCTGGTATCTGGAAAACGAGAATGAACAAGCAGATTCGTCTCAACAAGCAGGTCCGTCTCAACAACTAACGAAACGTCATGGACGATCATCGGGCGGTCACAGTTCTGGTTCTGGATCAAACGCACATCATAGAAAGAAGAAGAGATCCTAGAGATTGATATACCTATCCCTTTGATGTCACAGAACTTCTGCTCTCTTAGATCTATCTAGAAACTTTACTAAACTTTCTTTTTCTTCACGAGATGTTTTCCCTAGAACAAACATAAAAACAAATAAAAACTATTATCAACATGAGCACCTCCAATCTACCTAAAAATTCAGAATATATTTGTAAAGATCCTAAGCATATAAGCAAATAAAAAGAGATGTATAATTTGTGAATTTCGAAATATATTACTCTGCTAGAATAATCTGTGAAGAAACATTGCTCGGATAAGAATAGGGAATAAAAGTTTTGCTAAATTTCTCGGAGGCTAGTTGATAAGAAAGTTCATAGATCAGACAGTTGTGTGATTAGGTCAACATCAGCACGTATACTCACAAAGCCTAGGAGCTGAGTATCCTTGAAGCACTCGAGACTACAGTGGTGCAGATACTGAGGATTTCAGTCAGGAGCAAGGTGGATTAGAAACACAAAATGCACAAGGTCAGCAGCGCTACAGATACTAGTATCAGACTTCTTCTAGCGGTCAGGGCCTGTGTCTTATCATGGACTACCTGCAGCGTTCACATAGGATGTTTTTTCTACTCTGCAGACTACTACAGGCTTTGGTACAGTAAGAACATGTACTGGTAGTTTTCTTTTAATTTCCTCTTCGTTCATGGAGAGCACCATTACATCTTTAGATCGGTAGGAGGAACATTCATTAGGCGCGATACTTATCGAGAGCAAAGCTAAAAAAAAAACTCCTAGAAGACTATTGTAGGCGTGATTTTCTTTCAATTTGAAATTTTCTCCTCCAATCCAAGATAGATCCAAGCAACCGAAACACAAGAACCCTTCATAAAAACACAAAAACTTACACTCTGAATATAACCTGCCTAGCAAAAGAAAAAGAATTTGTCGATAACTTCAGGTGATTGTGACGTGATGTAAAAAGCATAGCTGTGTACACATGGAAACATTGCTAAGCTGGATGACCGGCTGTTGGATCCAAACTCTCATCTTCGAACTAACGAAAACACAAAAATATAGCAGACCCGTACCATTTTCCCCATCCACAACTTGTCTCCAAACCCAATCACTATCACTAAGGTCTGCTCTGGTCTGCACTGTTTCCAGCACTAGCTCTAGTCCGCTTGCCGATCAATCGTCCTTCGCTCCTCGATTCGTCGCCAAGTTCTCACAATCAAGCTGCTCGAACCTGATTCAAGCCGAGTATTTATCAATTCGCGTGATCGAAGGCTTTGTTGTCGTGAGAGTGCAGACGCCGTGTGCTTTTTGATTTCCAAATTTGCGAGACCATGAAGTCGAGCGGCATAAGGTGTAGTTGGGATTAGCCTGGATGTACGAAGGATGTAAGGAAAGAAATTGAAGCACGTAGCACACGCTCACCGCGTCAATGTTGGGAGCACGGATATCCAGATGCCATGTGTTCATCAGATCATGCGTGTACGTGTGCATCGATCGATGGTGCATGTGCGTTCCAGAACCCATCTTCGCCTCATAACTTAGCCGTATGTGCGAAGTTAAGTGAAGTAATAGTTCTGATACCCCGCCATTTCATAGAGCCCGAGCGCGGAATAAGAATGATTTCATCAAAAAGGGGTCTCAGCTTGCGTTATCATCGTACCGTTTGGTGGGCTGTGGCTGTGAGCAAATCAATCATGTGACACGGAGATTCCTCGCTGCAGCGTTTAGTCATCCAATGCCGAAGTACAGATACCGAGCCATTTGGAGGGAATTTTCGGAGAGTTGAGACACGGCCTGTCTGGTACGTACTTGGGGAAATGCCGAGAAACATGAAGAGGGGCGCAAATGTGGGGTAATGCCGAGACATCGCCGCGGTTGAATGGGTTTTGGGTGAGATGGGAATAGGAATAGGATCAAACGACAACGAGGTTTGATTCAATGACTCAATCAGCCCAATGCAGCATACAGCAGCTCTCAGCTCTCAGCCCTCAGCCCTCAGCCCTCAGCCCTCAGCTCCATTTTCCGAGAGAAACCGAGAAATATCCAGCGTTCATCTACCTGCTTCATCCACTCTGACCACGTACCCTCACCCGGGATCCATGGAAGAGGGCCAAGCAGGAACGATCGTCTCTCATTTGTGGATAGTTTGGGACAGCAAGGCCTGGCGAAGGGACAGGAAGAGGGAAAAGAGGGGAAATGAGCGAATGAGCGCATGAACGAATGAACGAATCAATCCATCAATCCATCAATCCATCAATCCATCCATCCAATCCCGAGCTTTACTGCTGGCCCGACATTAACTGGCCGACCAAGCTATTGATTGCGGGGTCGCGGCTGGCTTTGCCTTTGCCGTTGCCTTTCTGCTGGGAGGAAGAGAACGGGAAAGGAAAGATGCGTTGTTTTCGTGGGTTGCGTGGGTTTGGTGGTTATCGTGGTTGTCGTAGAAATCAATATATAACTGACGCCTTCCTCCCCACGATTGGTTTTTGTTCTTTACTGTGTTCATTCTGTTCATTCTGTTTATTCTGTCCATCCTTCTCATCAACCACTCTCTACATTGTTCCATAGAAAAGGTAAGCTTTCTCTCTCTCTCTCTCTCTCTCTCTCTCTCTCTCTCTCTCTCTCTCTCTCTCTCTCCCTCTCTCTCTCTCTACCCCGCCTACACGACAAGTACCTCTCCCTCCCCCGCCTACACGACAAGTACCTCTCCCTCCCCCGCCTACACGACAAGTACCTCT